>PVKY010005590.1:0-17164 GCA_004027775.1 Bradypus variegatus
CTGGTGGGGCGGGGCTGATGGGGGCGGGGCATCTCCGCTACTTACAGACGGTCAGATGCGGGCGCACAGGAGCAGGGATGTGCGCGTGGAGGTGCCTGCCGTGCGAATGTCCTCACGAGCTGTCCCCGTGGGTGCTGCCCCAGCAGCAGTGAGCACACGGACAGCCCAGGTCTTGCCACCTAAATGCCGCTTTCCGCTGCAGGGAACCCAGTGCCTTGGAGAAGGCTGCCCAAGCCGGTGCGAGCTGCAGCCCAGTGGGCAGTGAGGGATGCGGGGGGCCACCCACGGACCCAGAGCCAAGCGGGAGAGGACGGGTCTTTGCTCTCGGGCCCACCAGCTGATGGACGTAGAGGGAGCGGTGGACTCAGAACACCGCCATTCGGCAGCTACCCTCACCCAGGGCTGCCCCTTCGCGACTTTCCTGCCAAAGGCACATGACTTGAATGCACAAGGGACCCACATATGGGGGCACCTGCTGCCAGGTGATGTTCTGTGGTCCCACCTGGAACCGTCCAAGGTATCAGGGCCATGGCAGCCAAGGAAAGGTGGAGGAATGTGCCGGACTAAAGGAGACTAAGACGTGATAACTGGGTGCGACGCGATCCTACGGGATTTCTACCACAAAGGACGTTGGGGCACAGCAGAGGGCGGGTGAAGGGCTGGGCTTTTGGGGACACAGGTCAGCAACTTGCTGTCAGATGGTTCCGGAAGAAAGAAATCTTCATATTTGCAACTTTTCTGTAAATTTGAAATTATTTCAAAATAAAAACAATAAAAAGCCACGAAAGAAAGATAAACACCCCCCACACACACTTACAAACAGTGCCGGCTTCGAGGGAGCCGAGAGGAGGTGTGAGTGCCGGGCAGGTCCCCCAGCTCTGCAGCTCCAGTGCGGAAGAATTGTAGAAGGTTCCAGAAGGAATAGAGAGACTGCCTGGAACAGGGAGATTCTGGAGGTGCAGTTTACGCCAACAGCAGTGAAGAGGGGTGGGGGTCAGGACCCCCAGGGGCCTGAGAGCCAGGAGCTGAGGGGGCTGGAGCAGCAGCTGTGCATCACCAAGAACCAAGACTGGTGGCCGCAGCAGGACTAAACCTCCTGCAGGGTGGGGGTGGCTGACCGAGCAGGGCAGGGGTGGCCGGGGTGCCAGGGGCTCGGGGTCGGGCAGGGGAGAGCAGGGGCTGGAGGAGGCAGGGCAGGAGGCTGTGGGGGCTAGAGGGGGCTGGGGGCTGAGGGGTGTGGGGTGAGGGGAGCAGGGGCTGCAATATGATCTCATGTATTTTATTTGTATTCAAAGAAAATTGTCAACCTCAATGCACCTGTATGTTAGTTGTTCAAAACGGTCTAGATACAGTTGGATAACTGAAGTTTTTGCCTGATATTTCGTTTTCTTTAGACCATAAGTTATGGAACAGAAATAAAACCAAAAAACCTCAAACGAGTTAGATGTCTAATGCATATTGAACAGTTGATATATTTATATAAACCTTGAAATACATAAGCTCCGCGAGTTGTGGGGCTGGAGTGGGGTCCGGCCGCATGGGGGATCGGCCTGGGCGAGTGCAAGTCGCGCATCCTGGTGTTCTCCTCCAGCCAAGGTGGGGGTTAGGGGAGCACCCCGCTGGCTGGCAGAGGAGCCCCACAACCCCCTCAAACCGGCTGCCACCCCCACCCCCCACCCCCAGCACCGGCTCTAGGCCCAGCTGGGGCAGTGAGTGGGCACAGCTGGGCCATGCGGGCCTCGGGTTGGGTGGTGCTCTGTGTGAGGACGGCAGGTCCCTTTCCGGAGAGTTCTGCAGGCCCAGGCTCAGGCAGGTGCTCAGGCTCACAGTTGGCTGCACCTGGAAGCTGAGTCAGGGAGACCACAGCTCCAGCCAGCGGGGCCTGGAGGGTGAGGTGCTCAAACCTCGGCTCTCCCGGGCGCCCAGGTGCAGGCCGAGCCCATACCCCTGGGGGTGTGTGTGACCGCAGCTCGGGGGGCTGCAGGCCTCTTGGTGCAGGCATTGTTCCCGCACCTGCCGGGCCCTGCCTGCCGCAGCCCTGGCCTCTTTATGTTTCTTCTCAGAGGGATATAAGTAGTTCCGCCCTGGCTTCCCCAAAAAGGGCTGCACCCCGAGGCCAGGCCAGCAGGTGAGGGCAATGAGGAGCCTCCTGGTTGGGGGGCGGGGTTCAGGGGCTCACCCCGGCAGCTGCCCCTAAGGGCAGCAAGGACTTGGCTACCCCCCAGCAGACTGAGGCCTAGGAGCCTGGTGCCCGTTGCTGCTTGCCGGGCAGCGGCTGGCAAGGGGGCCACGTGAGCCACGGCTGAGAGGACAGACTGTGGTGGCCACGTCCACCCTGGGCCTGAGGCTCAGGGGCCGCTGTGCCCAACCCCTGCCCCCACCCCTGTCCCTGTCCACAGGACCTGCTGATGGGGCAGAAGAGCCAGGAGGACACAGCTGAGGCATTGGGGCACCAGCCACACCACTGTGGGAGCCCCAGGTGTAGGCAGTTACTGCCACAGCCGGCGGCCACGTGGTCAGTGAGTGGGACAGGTGATGGCGAGGGCCGGGCGCTGGCCTGGCCTCTCTGTGCACTCGGTGGCCCCACTCAGCCCCCAAGAGGGCAGGGCCCGAGATCCACCCAAAGGGTCACCCCGTGGCAGTTTTCTCATCCTGACTCGGTGGCCCCTGGGTTCTGACATGCAGGAGACACCAGGGGACAAAACTGATGAGCCCCCTGAGCCCCCTCTGACCCCCTGAGCCCCCTCTGGTCTTCTCTGAGCCCCCATGAGACCCTCTTGCCCCGACCCCAGCAGGCCCCAACTCCTCAGATTCCCTGTGCACCCTGAGGAGGCCTAGAGGGGGGAAACGAGGGCTGAGCCAGGTGTGGGGCTCCTGCCGAGGTTTGCATTCTCCCAGGGGGTGTGCAGAGAGGCGAGTTTCCTGACATTTCCATAGGTGCTTTGGTTCCGGGTGGCCCCCCCTGGCCAGCACCTTCTGCTGTGATGTTTCCCGCACCTGGGAGCCCGCCCCATCCCCTGCACTGCTGTGAGCCCCCATCCTGGAAGGGGCCTTGAGTTGCTCCAAGGGTTAGTCTGGAAGCAGCTGCCATCCAGTGCCACTCGGCTCACCGAGCTCGAGAACCAGGGGCCAGTCTCTCCCGGGCTGGGTCACGCCTGCCCGGCTGCTGGCAGGTGCCGAGGGCTCACCCTGCCCCCCACACACTAGCTGGGCCCCCCACAGGCCTTCCCCAGCTCGGACACCTGGTCCTGGGCTGGCTCCCAGTGTCTGCAGGTGTGAGGGGGCCTCGCTGCCCACTGCCACGAACCCTGTTCCTGAAGCTGCCCCAGGTGGCAGGGGTGACAGGTCCCAGGGACACTCAGGCCAAGCCCAGCCGGCGACCTCCAGGGGCATGAGGCGCAAACCTGCCAGCTGGGGCGGGAGACCAGCCCAGTGCACTGGTGTCCACGTCCCCTATACACCTCGGCCTCCTGACCCTCCCCACACAGTCACTGTCCCCAGCCCCCAGCAGGGCTGCCGTTGCATTTGTCCGGCTCTCTAGCCCTTGGACGTTTTACCATCTTGTATTTTGACTCCAAATACTTTTGTCTCCACAGCTTATTATTACTATTGTATAAAGTCAAAAATAATTTAGATTTACCCACCTCTTGCACCTCAAGCCACCTGGGATTATTTTCCTTCTGCAGATGTATGTACATTAGTATTTCCTTTATTGAAATTCCTAGACAGCAAATTTTCGCAGTTTTCCTCTTTCAGTGTTTTAGCTTGTTTTTCTTTTGTTTGTGAAGGTGAAATGCCTTTATCATCAGAGGGGAGACATTCTGGGTGGGTGGGTATTTGAAGGCCTTGCTCTGTTGTCTTGGTTTCCGTCACTGCAGTTATAGCAGGTCTGCACTTGGTCTGGTGGCTGCTCCTTTGAAGGTCGTCTGCCATGTTTTTGAAGGTCATCTGCTGTGTTTTTCTCCGGCTGCTTTTAAATTTTTGTCCTGGTTTTTCTGAAGGGTTCAGTACAACATGACAAGATGTGGATTTATGTTTAGTTATCCTGTTGGAATTCACTGGGCTTCTTAAATGTGTTTTGATATCTTTTAACAGTTCTGGAAAATTCTCAGTATCTCTTCAAATATTGCTTTTTGCCTATCCTCCCCTCTTCCAATCTCTGTTTTATCTATGTACTTTATTCTCCCTTCTATGTTTTCAATACTGTCTTTTTAATAAAAAACTCTCCATTCTGGATAATTTCTTCTGATCTGTACTTCAGTTCCCTCATTTTCTCTTCAGCCGTTTTTAATCTACTACTAAACCTATCCATTCAGTTTTAAGTTCTGCTTCTTAGATGTTTTTATTTCTAAGAGCTCATTTGGTTCTTTTCAAATCTACTATATCATTTTATAAGCTCCTGTACCCTGCAGATATTTTAAAACTTGTCTTCTTTTTTATTTTTCTGCACAGTTAAGTCTAATCGTTTTTGGTCTGTGTCTGATCACTCCAATCTCCAAAGTCCTTCTGAGTCTTCCTGACGTCTGTTGTCCCTGCTGCTTCTTGCTTCTGGTGTCTTTGGCCTAGCCTGGGCAATTTCATTGTGTGCCGGTCATCGTTCTTGAAAATTTACTTTTTGAATAATTTCGTATGTAGGATAAAGTTACCTTCCCAATGTAGCTTCCTTCCGCCGGGTGCCTGGGGCACTGCTCAGCCCAGGGCCGGCTAAGGCCAGGTCTGCGGCTCGAGGGTCTGGGGAGAAAGAAGGTGATTCGAGGTGGAGCCGGAGGACCTCACAAGGATGGGTTCACTTGCGGTTCCTGCTCCCTCAGGGATGGAAATCTTGGGGAATCCCAGCTTTTGGGGGAAGGGGCTCCTGTTAGGCCCCTCCCCCACCTTAGGGAGGACCTCAGCTTTGATTCGTGTCTCTCAGCTCCTCAAGTTCATTGGAACAAAAGTTCAAACCTGCCGTCCCCACCCTCACCCTGGGAAAAGTGGCTTTTGCTCACTTGCCTCTCTAGGTCCATGTTTTCCTTCTGGTTTTGGCAGGATAAGTCCTTACTGGCTCCTCAGATCTCCAAAGCTTTAGTTCAAATGGTTTAATGTTGTAGTTGTTTCCAGGGAGCGGGTTGGTCTGAGTACTGAACCCCATTGCTGGGAAGAGGCAGTGCCTGTGCCTGCCACAGCTTTCTTCTTGAAACACTCTCTCCCCCTTAGCCTTCAGGACCCCACACTCTCCTGGCTGCTCCTCTGACCCCACCAAGGACCACCTGTTGCAGGACGGGAATCCTGGGATTCTGCTGAGCACAGCAGCCCTGACTGCTTCAGTGGAGACACAAAATGCGTTTCCCTGCTGAGCCCCAGCCCTCCAGCAGGCAACAAGGACCACCACTGGGCATTTTCCAGACCCCAAAACTCCGCCAGCCCAAATGAACCCTGCAGGAAGTCTGAGTGCTGACCACCCGGAGCCTGGGAAACACATTCCAGGCCTCACTCCCACACCTCTAGATGTGGGAGTGCCCACCCTCTATCTCCAGGCCCCTGGCACCCTGACCTGCTGGTGGCTCCCGGAGAGGAGGGCAGGACATGCTGTTCTCTGCGGCCGAGTGAAGCGGAGCCTCCGGGAGGACAGTTGTGGCCGTGACCACAGTGACTGGAGAACTGGGGGGGTGGCTTGATGAGTACTTAAAGAATGAACAAAGGAAAGGGCTGAGGGTCAGGAACGTGGTGGCCAGCAGAGGACCAAGTCAGAAAACAGTGGCCGAGACCCAGCCCAGGGTTGGTATTTTCTGCTCACTCCCTCTTGAGAACTCAGAAGTCACCGCGGCCAGTGCCGTGGCCCCAGGAAGATGGTCACAGGGGACTTGGGGCTTCCGGTCCAGGTGGAGGGCAGTCAAGGTGAAGGCTGAGTCAGGACACTGGTGGGGTTGCAGTGCAGGGCTGCCAGGTGTGGGCTCGGAGTCGGTCTCAGCAGGAACGTGGGGGCAGAGGGCTGGGCCAGCACAGTGCAGTCAGCAGAAGGGGGCTTCTTGCTTCAGGAGACACGGGCAGCACAGCCCCCTGCAGCCTGCCCCTCGGTGCCACGGGCCTCCAAAGATGGGCCTGGAATGAACCTCAGGGTGAGAACAGCTCTGCCTTCCTGGCTTGAGCCCAGCGGCCAGAAGGGGTGGGAGGTGGGTGAGGTGAGGGGTCTGCTCAGTGCAGCTGACTGTGGCGGGGACAGGGTGGCCGTGGGGCCACTGCCCTCTCCTGGGGGCTCCCATCCTGCTCCCCCGGAGCCTGTTTGGAACCTCGTGAGGTGGTTTGCTTCCAGTGCTCTTTTTTTTAAATCTTTTTAAACTTTTTATTTTCCAGTACTTTCAAACTTACAAGACAGTTGCAAAAATAATACAAACCCCATACAGAGAACTCCAGCAGGCCCCCACCTCCCCCGGATTTTGCCACCTTTGCCATATCATTCTCTCGTTCATCTGTTTGTCTATTTCCTGAGCGTTTGAGAGCAGTTTGCCCACATCACACTCGCTTCCAGTGCCCTTGGAACAGAGCTCGCCCGTGCGCCGGGCAGTGCTGGCCCGGGGGGGGCAACGGCAAAATCTGCTCGGGGGGATCACAGACCCTCCCCCAGTCCGAGTCACTTCACCGTCCCCACCTGGGCAACACCCCTGACCTGCAGCAGCCGCAGGTGAGCCAGGCACACAGAGGTCAGGGCAGAGGTCAGGGCAGAGGTCAGGGCAGAGGTCAAGGCAGCCGCCAGCCCGACCCCGCGCCCTCCATGCCTGCCCTGGCCCAACAGCTCCATGCAGACGCGCTGGATGCTGTCACGCCCCGACCGGACCTGAGGCCCCCAGAGCCCTGTGTGGCCATCTGCCCTGCCCAGTGCCCCTGGCCCCAGCCCCCGGCAGTGCTGGGGCAGGACGTGGCCCCCCCGATCCTGCTGACCCAGCCTCGGGGCCACGGCCGGCAGCATGAGTGCAGGACCCACAGCCCGGCTGTGGATGGCGGCCATGGAGGAAGCAGTGAGGGCGAGGGTGGCACAATAGCCCTTTGTCTCCCCGAGCTCCCGGCCGCGCTCTGGCCATTCAGCCGGGGTGTGTGTGTGCATGTGTGTGAATGTGTGTGTGCACATGTGTGAATGTGTGTGCACATGTGTGAATGTGTGTGCACGAGTGTGAATTGTGTGCACTTGTGTGCATGTCTGTGGTGTATGTGTATGCGTGTGTTCATGCAGGCGTGCACGTGTGTGTGGTGTATTTGCATGTGTGTGTATGTGATTGTGTTGTGTGTGCGTGTGTGTCCATGTGTGGTGTGCATGCGTGTGTGGTGCATGCATCTGTGGGCATGTGTATGCATGAATGCATGTGTTGTGTGTGTAGTGTGTGGTGTGCTTCTGTGTGCATGGATGTGCGTGTGTGTTGTCTGTCTACGTATGTGTGTGTGTGTGTGCATGCGACTGTCCCCCTCCCGGGTCAGGCCTCCTGGAGCTGAGGCCAGTGGGGCAGGGGTGAGGCAGAGTGGCCTGCTCTGTCCTGGAGATCCTTCCGGACCCCCTCCCGCCATCTGGTGGCCACCAGACCCTCCAGGTGACACAAGCTGGAGGCCCGTGAGCTGTGCGTCCCCCTGGCAGGGCCCAGCTTTCCCTCTGGAGGGGGCGGGAGGCCCCAGGCCCTGCCCCTCCCCACACACACCCCTCTGAGCCACGGACCCTCCCTGATGGGCAGGGGCAGTATGGGGGGAGGGCCTCCTGTGCTTGACCCTGCCCCAAGGAAACCCATGCTGGCGAGGGTCTCACCCAGTTGGGGGACCTGTCGCAGGCCCCTCTTGGGTCCGCTGCTACAGCCAGTGCGGGCAGCTCAGGAATGACCACCCCAACCCAGGTCCTCGGAGCCCAGCACCCCGCACTGCCCCGCAGCTAAGGGTCCATGGCCCCCAGGGGCCGGCTGGGGTGCTGGGTGTCCAGCCAAGGGCCCGGGGTACTTGGGGATGACCAGGCCCAGGCTGAGGCTGGTTCTCAAAGATGGACACGGGTGTCCCCAGTATGGCGGGCAGCAAGAATGTTACACTTTGAAAAGCTTTTGTGAAGCTGCGCTGGTTTGAATCTGTCATGTCCCCCACAAAAGCCATGTTCTTTGATGCAGTCTTATGGGGCATTGACTAGAGTGGAACTTTCTGATTAGGTCATTTCCATGGAGATGTGACCCACCCAACTGTAGGTAAGTTTGATTGGCTGCAGAGGAGCTCCATTCCCACCATGGGATTTTGGTTGTTTTTAATCTACTTGGGGGATCAGGCAGAATATTAAAAATGAACAGTGAGAGGCCACTCAGGGTCAGGAGGCAGGTGTCAGACAGAACTAAGACCCTCTCCTTGGAGGTGAGCACGGCCAGGGCAGGCGGCCAAAGTACAGACGCACCTCGGAGACACTGCAGGTTCGGGGTCAGACCCCAGAATAAAGCAACTATCCTGATAAAGCAAGACGCATGAATTACTCGGTTGCCCCATGCATACAAGTTAGGCTTATGGTCTACTGCAGTCTAGCACACGTGCAGTAGCGTTATGTCAAAAAATTAAAAAAATGCTTTATTGTTAAAAGATGCTGATTGTCTGAGCCTCCAGCGAGTCGTCATCTTGCTGCCGGTGGAGGGTCTCTCCTCGATGTCGACATCTGCCAACTGATCCGCCGTGGCTGCTGAGGGCTGGGGTGGCTGCGGCAAGGTCTTAAAATAAGACAATGACGTTTGTGACACCGGTTGGCTCTCCCTTTCACGAAAGATTTCTCAGTAGCATTTTACCCACAGTAGAACTTCTTTCAAAATTGGAGTCAATCCTCTCAGACACTGCCACTGCCTTGTCAACTAAGCTAATTGTAACTCCTTTGTTGTCGTCCTCAGCGTCTGCACCAGGAGTAGATGCCATCGCAGAAACCACTTGCTTTGCTCTTCCATCAGAAGCAATGCCTCTCCCGTTCAGTGTCATTGCGAGAAGGCAGTGGTCATGTCCCACCGTCAGGCTCCACTTCTAATTCCAGCTCTCCTGCTGTTTCCACCACATCTGCAAGCACCTCCCCCAGTGAAGTCTTGAACCCCTCAAAGTCATCCATGAGGGTTGGAACCAACTTCTGCCAAACTCTGGTTCATGTTGATACTTTGACCTCCTACCACGAATCCCAAATGTTCGAGGCATCCAGAGTGCTGAATCCTTTCCAGAAGGTTTTCAACTGACGTTGCCCAGAGCCTCGAGTATTCACTGTCTAAGGAAACCAGGGCCTTGTAAAATGTATTTCTTACGTAAGATTGAACCTTGAAATGACTCCTTGATCTGTGGGCTGCAGAACGGACATGAGAACAACACTCGTCTCGTTGCTTGTCTCCGTCAGTGCCTGGGGGTGGCCAGGTGTCTCATCATGAGCAGTCACATTTTGAAAGGATTTTCTTTTTCTGCTGAGCAGTAGGACTCAACAGGAGCTTCGGATGTTCAGTAAACCATGTTGTAAACAGACATGCTGTCGTCCAGGCTTTGTTGTTCCACTCAAGGGCCCTGGGATCTTTGGGATGGTAAACAAGTGCTGGCTTCAACTTCAAGTCAGCAGCTGCCTTCGCCCCAGTGAGAGAGGCAGCCTGTCCTCTGAAGCTCTGCAGCCAGGCACGGACTTCTCTCTAGCCAGGGAAGTCCTAGGTGGCATCTTCTTCCAGTAGAAAGTCTGTTGTGAGTAGCCACCGTCATCAATTGTCGCAGCTATGTCTTCTGGGCAACTTGCTGCTTTGCCTCGCGCTTCGGTGTTACAGACTCAGCTTCTTTCCTGAAACCTTGTGAACCGACCTCTGTTAGCTTCGAGAGGGTCTCTCAGCCTCCAGGGAGTTGAAGAGCGTTGGGGCCTTGCTCCGGATTAGGCTTCGGCCCAAGGGAACGTTGTGGCGGTTTGATCCTCACCCCAGACCACTGCGACTTTCTCCGGATCAGCAGTGAGGTGGTTTCCGTTTCTTCCCGTTCATGTGCTCACTGGGGAAGCACCTGTAACCTCCTTCCAGAGCTTTTCCTTCGCGTTCACACCTCGGCAGATCCGCACATATGGCTTTCGACATACCTTCCTCATGGGGCTTAATCTTTGCCAACTTTCCGTTAAGTGAGATTGTGGCTCTTCCTCTCACTTGGACACTTAGAGGCCGTTGTCAGGGCATTAACCGGCCTAATCTCAGCATTGTTGTTTCTCAGGGACGAAGGAGGCCCGAGGGAGAGCGACAGGGAATGGCCAGTCGTGTGGCTGTCAGACACACAGGACACCTGCAGACTGCATTCGCCGACTTACCGGGCCCGTTGCCTGGCTCCCCGAACAATTGCCGTAGCAACATCGAAGGCCACTGGCCGCAGGTGACCGCCACAGCCGTGATGATGATGAACAAGGTTGAAATTTTGTGAGAATCACCAAAATGTGACGCAGATTCACAAGTGAGCACGTGGTGCTGGGAAAATGGCACCGACAGACCTGCCCAATGCAGCGCTGCCACACACCCTCAGTTTGTAAAAAACGTGGCATCTGCGACGTGCAGTAAAGCGGGGTGCCCTGCGGGTCCTCCTGCCCCGGCATGGAGCTTGCCCCAGGCTGCTGTGCCGTCCAGTGCTGCGTCTTAACCCCGCCCGCGGTGCAGCTTGGGAACGTGGATGCCCACGACGGCAAAGCTCAGTGGCTTCCTGATGGCCTGTCCCTCCTGGAGGAAGAACACCCCAGGCCCCGACCGGCTGCAGGAGGAGCCCCCCATGGCGCTCCCCACCAAGACCCGAGGCAGGGTCTGCACCCGACGGCTCCCGCCCGGCAGCTCCCTGCGGAACTCTCCCGTGGCCGGGACACACAGCAGCTGCGGGGTCTCCGGGCCTGAGTTCCGTGTTTCCGAGTCCACAGGGGGGCTTGAAGTGATGAGAACCGCGCCGTGTCCACTCGGCTGCTGAAGGACCGTGAGGACACGCTTGGTGATGCCATGGGCGTGGGTCGAAAGGAGGAGAGAGGCCACTGGGCGGAGATTCGCTGCCACTGGGCCCCGTGGCTCTGCCATCCAGGGGGCAGGCAGAGGGCAGGGGCATGGGGGGCGGTGCTCAGGCTGCGCTGGGCCCCCGGGAGCAGGCCTGTTCTGGACGGCGGCTCGGGCGTGCAGCCTGGGACACACAAGTGGGCTCGCCCCACGTGCTGGAGAGTGTGTGTGTGGATGGACAGATGGACGGATGCAGGCGTGTGAGCAAGTTCTCAGGAGCATCACGCAGAGGCAGGATGAGGAACCACGGCCCGCGCTTGCCTGCACACCCCTGCCAGACGCCCCGGGGATGGGGCAGCCCCGTCAGTGCCTCTGCTTCCTGCTTCACTCGGCGGAAGGGACTGAGTCAGAGCCCCACCCCGCCCAGTGTAGAAGGTGCCGGAAGGCCCTGCCAGCCACGCCTGGGCTCTGACCTGTGCCCCAAGTGGCAGCCGGACACCCCTGAGCTCCCTTCCCCGCCCACCGCCAGGCACCCACGGAGACTCCCAGGCACCCCCCATAGCCACCCCCACCCCAGGCTGTCCCTCTAGGCTTCCCCCCTCCCCGCTTCCCTGCAGGAGCCCCCGGGCCCTGCTTACCTGCCCCCGCCCTGTGCCCACACGGCTCCTCCCTTGGGCCTCCGGACCTGGCACGACCCACGGTGCCTTGTCCCACTCCGGCCCAGTGCCCAGCCCAGCCGGCACCCACAGGCCCCGGTCCCTCCTGGAGAGCAGGAGCCTGGCACTGCCTGCTCCGCCCACTGGGCCAGCGTCTCTGGGGTGAGGCCCGGCTCTGATGTGTCCAGGCCGGGCCGCCGGCCGGTGTCGCTGACCAATGCAAAGGGTGGGGACAGAGGGCAGAGATCAGGGCAAGACCCCGGCCCCAGCTCCAAGGGGAACGGCTCGAGTCTGGGTGCAGGCAGGTGGGCGGCCTCCGCCCCCACGACACACAAACGCGGACCCCTTGAGGGGGTGGGGAGTCCTGGGGAGGGGCTGCGGGTCGGAGGTCGGAGGCCACAGGAGCCCCACTCAGCCCAGCCCCTAAAGGGGGCCTGGGGGTGCCTCCTGGCCTGGAGGACACGCGGCCTGTGGCCGAGGACCCAGGTCCCTGCCCAGAGGACCGTGACCCGCGCAGCTGTCCCTCCTGGAGGGGAATGGGCGCAGGCTGAGAGCCTGGGGTGCAGGCCCTTTGCAATTAGGGTTTCCAGGGCTGCCAGGGCTCATTATGGAAAGTGAGTTGGGCCCCCGGGACTCCCCTGCTGCTCAGGCTAATTACGGGAAGTCTGTTGTCTTGTTATCTGCCCTTCCGCTGGGAGCCGAGGAGCAAACACTTCTGTGGCTGAGTCACGAGAGGTCCTGGGTGTCTCCAGGTGCCAACTCCCAACCTGGCCTGGGGACCTCAACCCCAGGCACCCTCCACCCCATCTAGACCCCCACAAGGAACCAAAGCGCAGCCCTGACGGTCAAACCGAGGGCGCCCCGGAGGCTGCAGCGGCCCGGCTCTGCCCCTGCAGGGGCCGGAGGTCTGCTCGGACCCACCCCGCCCATGTGAGGGTCTGTGTGAGCCCCACGGCCTCGGGAGACAAGAGGTTCCAGGAGAGTCATGTCCACTGTGGGTCTTGGGCCGGGGGAACCCCTCAAGCCCCTCTCGGAAGACCCCCAGCTCCGGGGCTGCCTCTGCTGGGGTCTGGGGGCCGGCAGCCACAGGGGTGGGGTCCGGCCTCTGCCCTTTGCCTCCAGGAGGCCACAGCCAGGCAGGCGCCCACCCCCCAAAACCCCAGAGGGTCCCTACAGCCCCCACAACCCACGGAAGTCCCCCACGCAGGGGCTCGGCGGGAGCCGCTCTGCCCTGGGTTTTGTGAAACCTCAGCCCGGGCAGGGCGGCAGGAAGGCGAGTGGCCGTCGCCGCCCCGGGGACACGTCACTGCCTCGGCCTATGGGGCGCGGGGGACACACCTGCGGGCGGCCGCAGGCCAGGATTGGCCGGCCCAGAGCGGCACCTGCGTGGGGCGGGGCGAAGGGCTCCATGTAAGGCGCCGGGACAGGCCACCTCCCCTCTCCTCCGCGCTCCCTTGTTCCCAGGCACGTCCAACACTTCCTACAAGACCGGGCGGGCTGCCTGCCTGCCCACATCCAAGCCGAGTCCTCTTCCCTTTGTGTCTGGGCCTCACCTGGAGGGAGGCAGGAAGTGCGTCTCCGAGTCTCCGACGCGCCTTGCCCTGAGGTGGGCTCTGGGTGGGGGTTGCCGGGGCCCGAGCCTGCACCCCGGGTTCTGCTGGCTGACAGATCCCCCCTGCTGAGGCCTCCCTGCCCCTTCCAGCCCCTCCCGCGCCGCCGCGAAACCTGTCGGGGCAGGTGAGGGCTGGTGAGGACGCGCTGGGAGGCTCTGCTCCGGGGAGCTCGGGCCGGGCGGACGGCGAGGCCGCGCCGCAGAGTGGGGCTAGGACAGACGGACGGCGCAGCCGGTGGGCATTGGCTGGAGCCCAGTGTGGGGCAGCCATGGGCGGACGTGGGGCTGGGGGCCTCCGTGGGTGCCCCCACCGCCAGCTCGGGCGGGGGCGGGCAGAGGGCAGGCTCAGGTCTGGACAGTATGGGGGTGACGCGGAGAGGCCCCACCTGCCGCCTTGCAGGGCAATAGGCCTCTGGAAGTTTCTCTCCCAGGGCGGCCGCGGTGGGATGGCCGCCTCAGGACCGAGGGTGGGTGGGTCCGGGATGTGGGCTGGAGGGTGCCCTCGCCTACCTCCCTGGGTTCCTGGAGGTTGCTCCTGGGCAGGGCTGGGCTCTGCGAGTGGCCGCGGCCCGAGCGACCCACTCGGCGGCTGGCGACCTCGGACCCGGCCTGGTTCTGGCTCCTTCTCACCGCTTCCTCCTGAAGCCTGCAAAGCCGGGAGCTCGGGGAGGCCTCGGATGGGCTTTCCCAGCTGCTCGGACTCAGGCCCAAGGTCTCTTCCAAGGGCTTTTTACTAAGAAGCCGAACAGCAGCAACGACCGCGCAGAGAAGTCCTTCCGGAAAAGCTCGGCCTGGGCGGCCTGACACCTACCGCAGGTGCCTGAGTGCTCTTTCCACACCCCGGATTTGGCTTTTTTAGACATTTTTAAAGTTTAGTCTCTGATCGTGTTGATGGGAGTTAAGGTTTTTTTTCTTTGAGGCCTAATATAGAGCTATTATTCTTGGTGAACAGAACTTCTGGGCATAAGAATGTGATTTGTAATTGATCCACCGTGAGGTCTCAGGCCTTCGCTAGGCACAGCGGCGGGGAAAAGAGGCCTTTTCATTCTCAAAACCCCGATGGATTTCTTTAAAGTGAGAGCGATTGGCAGCATGTTGGATTAGGCAAAACAAGTTTTGCATGTATGAAAACGCAAATCACCCGGAAAATAGGGGTGCAGCCACTTGTTAATTGCTGGGACATTTTGACAGCTTGCAAATACCTTATTTGCAAAATGGGTTTGTGAGAACGTCCTTCCCTTATGTGTTTAGTGGAAGGTGGCAGGGCTGGGGGAGCTCACCCGCCCGGCCAGGCCCGCGGAGCCGGTAGCGCCGGGAGAAGGTTAAAAATGGTCGTTCCCGCCGGACGAGGCAATGGCCGATGCCGCGGGGCAGCCACAGCCAGTGTGTGCGGCCTGCTGCCCCCGCCCCGGCTCCAGCACCTGGTCTGGCTGAGACGCGGGGGACGCGGGTCTGGTTTCATGGGTTTGTTCCCGCGGCCGGCGCCGTGATTAAGGCCTGGAAGGGTGGGGCAGCCACTGGCCTCCTCGTGCTGGGGGTCGCACTGCCCCCGCCGGAGCCCCCAGCTGTCCCCAGCCGGGCAGTGGGGACAGGTGAGCACCCCGGGGCGGGAGTGCAGCCCCTCTGCCCCTCAACTGACTCTCCCGTCCCCAGCCAGGCCACCCCAGGGGTGATAATTCACAGCCCCGCAGCGAGTCGGCCACACGAGCGACCCCCGGCCATCGCCAGGAAGCTGCCTCCGGGCGCGGGAAACCGGAGCTTTCACTTGGCCCTTCCCGGCTCGTCCACGGTAAGGCGCACGCCTGGCCCTGTCCCCCCAGAGCCACCGTCTGGGGCTGGTCCCCTCCTCGAGGTCGGGCCTGTGGGGACATCCTGCTCTGGCTGGAGGTGATTTTCCTGCCCGTCCATCTGTCCGTTCCGGTGTCTGTGCCCCCAGGCCTCAAGAGAGAATATAGGGACTGGCGAGCCGGGTGGGCAGCGGGGTGGCTGTCCATCCCCCTGGCCCAGGTCACCAGGGCTCTGAGGAAAGGCCAGCAGTCTGTGTGGCCAAGGGCACAGGGATGCCAGGCTCCGGGGCCCACGTGGGGTGTCAGTGTGACCCCCACGGGCTTCACTGTGGCCACAAGACAGCCACGGGGCCCTGCCCGTGCCCCTTGGCCCGGCCCCACCACCTTCCCTTAGGGGCCCGGCCATAGGAGCTGAAATTTAACTCAGCTTTGAGAGTGAACTCAGATGGTTTCACCTGGCTCAGAAGAAACGTGAAATTAAGTTCTTGAGACAAAATGACTCTGGCCGCTGACCACACCCGGGGGCCTGGGCAGCCCTTCCGGCAGGGGTCTCGGCCACGGCCACAGAGCCCACTGCCTGGCATCCCCGCCGGCTCAGAGCCTTTCCCAGAACTAGGCCAGGGGCTGGCAGGCCGGGTGGGTGGGGGGCTCTGCCAGGACACTCCGTGCTCCTCCCCACACCCTCTCCTGGCAGGCAGCCCTGGGGAGACGTGGGGTGCAGGGCTGGGCCTCCCCAAGCTTCACAGAGTAAACACCCCAACCAGGGTCTCCCCAGGGCGCGGGCTGCAGCTGAGAGAGATCCGCACGGCCACCCCTCTGGGGGAGCTGCTGAGGGGCTGCCGGTGGTGCCAGGGAGGCCCTGCCTGGGAGCCGGACCCGCCCCTCCCACGGCCCAGCATGTCCCCCCACTTCCCAGTGGGCAGGGGACACGACCCCAGGGCCCCAAGCAGGGGGTGAGCAGAGGCACCGTCTGTCAGGCTGGGCCGGGGTCAGGGGGTTTGGGTAGGTGAGAGGCGAGGTTCCCTGGGCACCCTCCAAGGGGCAGCGGGTGTGGCCGGCAGGGACCAAAGGGTCCCAAGGGTGGGGCGTGTGGGCAGACGCCACCAGCTCCCTTGCACAGCCCAGCTCGGACACCAGCGAGGGGTGCGGGGGCCTCAGGCCCTGGGAAGTGCCCCACCTGGGGGTCCCGGAGCGGCGCCGCCCGGTCCTCGCACTGTGGATGAAGGGGGCTGGGGAGGCAGAGGCCCACCGTCACCTGCTGGCCTCGGGTTCGCACGCTCCTGGCCCCGTGCAGGCCTGAGGGGCTGATCCCCGTGTCCCAGCCGCCCCCACTCCTGCGGTCGGGGTCACACCTGCGTTGGCTTCTGGGGGCTTCTGGGGGCTGCGGGGGCTGCTGGCCGGGCCTTCCCAGGGCTGGGTGCTGGGGCCTCCCAGCTCCCCCTGGCTCCCCACCCCAGTGCCCCAGGGATGGCCCCACACTGCACCCCCAGCCGGGGCGGCCCCAGACCCAACTAGAGCAGCCATCGCCATCTTACTGGGCAGCATTGGATGGTACCGGTCTCTAATACTGCCTGGTAACGATGACGGCGGAGCTCTGCATGCAGCGACGGGCCGCCCCTCCCCACTGCCCCCTCACCCTGAGAGGCGTCCCGGTCCCCAGCTCGGCAGCCACCTCTGGTGGTCTGGGGATCAGGGGCCCAGGACCCCTGGCCCTGCCCACTCCCGGGCAGCTGCTGTGGCCACCAGCCTGGGCCAGACGCCCTGCATGTGCAAGGGGCCGCCGGGGGTGCGGATCCCAGGGCGTGGGTGTGTGAGGGCCGCCACCTCGCAGCCCCTCTGAGCCCCTCCCCAGCGTACTGTGGCCACCCAGCCCCTCTGGCCTTGGTCCATGGGGGAGGTTGGGAAAGGAGGGCCCCACGGAATCCCAGTCTTGGGGTCTCCTGGCCCCGGACCTCCCCAGCTGGCCCCGGCCCCCGCCTCCAGCCATGGCGCACCTGGGCCTCTGTGGGCATCTTACCGGACAGTGATGGACTTCAGTCAGCTCTAACACTGTCTGGTAACGATGTTCAAAGGGACCCGTCCGCTCTCCGCAAGACCAAGACACCATGGCTGGGGTACAGCCAGCTTCTGCCTGTGGGTGGGCGCCACCCCTACTACCCCACTGTGCCC
>PVKY010005591.1:0-17174 GCA_004027775.1 Bradypus variegatus
CTCTTTGTCTAGTTTATGCGTGGATGAGTAGAAAAATGGGGGAAGAAAAAAAAACAAACACCCAGTGTTCTTTTTTACTTTAATTGTTCTTTTTCACTTTAACTTTTATTCTTATTATTTTTGTGTGTGTGGTAATGAAAATGTCATAAATTAATTTTGGTGATGAATGCATATAATGGTACTGTAAACAACTGAATGTATGCTTTGTTTTGTATAACTGCATGGTATATGAATATATCTCAATAAAAATGAATTTTTAAAAATGTATTGTTTAACCTCCATTTATTTGTGAATTTTCCTGTTTTCTGCTTGTTATTAATTACCAGCTTCATTCTATTATTATCAGAGAAAGTATTTTGTACAATTTCAATCTTTAAAAGTTTATCAGGACTTGTTTTGTGCCCCAGCATGTGTTCTGTCCTGGAGAATGATCCATAAGCACTTGAGAAAATATATAACCTGCTGTTTGGGAAAGTAATGCTCTGTAAATGTCTGTAAGTGTAGTTCAGTTATCATTTTATTCAAGTTCTCTGTTTCCTTATTGATCCCCTGTCTTGATGTTCTGTCTCTTGCTGAGAGTGATGTAGTGAAGTCTCCAACTATTATTGTAGAAACATCTATTTCTCCCTTCAGCTTTGATGTGTTTGCCTCATGTATTTTGAGGCACCTTGGTTAGGTGCATAAATATTTATGATTATTTTTTCTTGGTGGATTGCCCCTTTTATTAATATATAATATTGTTCCTTGAATCTTACAACATTTTTTATCTTAAAAGTCTATTTTGTTTGACATTAGTATGGCTACCCCAGCTCTTTATTGGTTACTGCTTCCATGGAATATCTTTATCCATCATTTCACTTTCAACCTAATTGTATCTTTGCATGTAAAAGAGTCTCTTGTAAACAGCACATAGATGGATCATTCTGCCAATCTGTGTCTTTTAAGTGGGGAGTTTAATCCATTAACAGTCAATGTTTTAACTGTAAAGGCAGCACTTACTTCAACCATTTTATCCTTTAGCTTTTGTTTGTCAGACCTATTTTTTCTCTCCTTCAATCCTTTTAGTTACGCTTACTAGTACTGTTCATTTCTGTACCCTCCTCTAGGCATCTCTCTCTCCTGTCTTTTCAGCCAGCAGAATTCCCTTTAGTAGTTCTCTTAGGGCAGGTCTCTTGTTAACATACTCTCTCAGCTTCTGTGTATCTGAATATTTTAAACTCTCCCTTATTTTTGAAGGATAGCTTTGCGGGGTAGAGAATTCTTGTCTGACAATTTTTCTCTGCCTTCTTGTCTCCACAGTGTCTGATGAGAAATCAGTGCTAAGTCTTATTTGGCTTCCCTTGTATGTGGTGAATCGCTTTTCTCTTGATACTTTCAGAATTTTCAGATTTATTCTGTTTGAAGTATGTTTGGCTCCTTAGATTTGCATATTTATATCTTTTACAAGGGTTAGGAAATTTTTAGCCATTATTTCCTTGAATATTCTTCCTGGCCCTTTCCCCTTCTCTTCTCCTTCTGGGACACCCATGATGCATATGTTTGTGTACGTTGTGTTGTCAGTCATTTCCCTGAACCCTGATGAAATTTTTCCATTTTATTCTCCATTTGTTTTTTGTATGTTTGAATTCAGTTGCTTTGTCTCCTAGTTCATTGACCCTTTTTTCTGCGTCTTCAAATCTGCTGTTGTGTATCTCTAATATATTTTTAATTTTGTGTACAGTGTCTTTCGTTCCCAAAAGTTTGTTATTTCTATATGCATTATTTCAAATTCTTCTTTATTCTCTCCTAGTGTTTTCTTAATATCATTTATCTATTTAGGCATATTTTCCTTCAGCTCTTTGAATTGATTTAGTAGATTTGTTTGAACATCTTTGATTAGTTCCAAATTCTGTGTTTTCTCTGACTTTTTAATTTCTTCTTTTGACTGGTCCATGTCTTCCTGTGTTTTAGTATGCCTGTGATTTTTTGCAGGTATCTGGTCATATGATTATCTTGATGGGTCCATTCTGAAGGTCAGTTTTTCTCTCTTGTCTAGGATTTAGTTGTTGCCTGGGTTTTTAGTAGGTCACTGCTTTGACAGCTGGGTAGGGATGGGTACCTGTGCAGGGGGAGGAGACCAGCTCTGATCGGCCTGGGGTGAGTCTGGAGAGGCTCTGAAAAGCCCTGCATTTCCCTGCACTTTCTGGCTTGCCTAGCAGATGGTGATCTTCAGTTACTTACTCATCCTCAGAAGTTTACCTCCTGGAGCCCAGGAAACATCTAACTGGGCTGGGCTCAAACTGCGGGTTCCTGTGTCCTCACTTCACTGTCTAATACCTGGCTCAGTGTGGGGCTGTTCCCCCCACTTGATGTGGGCTGGAGGATTCCCCAACTGCCCCAGTCTGCAGCTGTCCCCCAGGCAAGGATCAGTCTTCCTGCTGCCGCTTCCCTCAGGGGTGGGGATGGGCACCAGGAGCTGGCCTGGAAACATCCTCCCCTGTCTCCTGGGTCTCCAAACAGTTTATTTGAGCAGTTTCTGCCTGGCTACTTGCTGCTTTGGGGAAAGGTTCTGCTCTTCTCTCCCTAGTCCTCCGTTTGGAAGTCCTTCCTTGCTCCTCTTGTATTCTGTTCTCCCCAGCTGCTTGGGTCCCCACGGGGGTCAGTGTGGACTTGGGTCTCGGTGTCTGAACATAGGTGGGGATCTGTCTCACTGCTGTGAGAGATCTTGCAGCCTGTGTCCCTGGCGGGAGGTGGGGGAATCCTAGTTGCTGTATCTGGGCCCTTCTCAAGCTGCCTGGGACCGAGTGAGGGGAAGGGGCAAGGATGGCTGACCTAGGATAAAAGTTTCCTACTGGATTTTCTCTTTCTTTGATTCAGCATTTGTGGGATCTTCCTCCAGCCTTTACCTTCCTCCAGAGCTCTGAGCAAGTGAGATTTGTCTTTTTTGCTGAGTCTCTGGGGGGGAGGTTGTCAGTAGATGTTACATCACCTTGTTGCTGACATCACCTCCCCCATTTTAAAGTTTGGCCTTAAGTATATTGCCAATATTCTATGACTTTCACCACTATATCCTGACTATTTTCATCATCCAAAACCAAAACTTATATCAAATAAGTTCTCCCCATTCAATTCTCTTGCCACTCCAGTTAACCATTATTTTGCTGTCTATGAATTTGCTTATTCTAAGCATTTCTTATAAGAGAAATCATATGATATTCATCCCTTTGTGTCTGGCTTGTTTCACTCAATAGGATGTCTTCAAAGTTCATACTTGTTGTAGCATGTGCCAATACTTCAGTTCTTTGGCTGAATACCATGGTATGGCTGTGTCAGATCTTGTTTATCCATTCATCTGTTGTTGAACACTTAGGTTTCTTCCACCTTTTGGCTATTGCCAATAATGCTATAAAAAATCAATAAATATATATCTGTCCTAATTCCTGCTTTCAGTTCCCTGGGGTGGAATTACTGGGTCATATGGTAATTCTGTGTTTAATTTTCTGAGAATCATCACACTATTTTCCAGAGTGGATGCACCATCTTGTCTTCCTACCAAGAATATATGAAGGTTCCTTTTTCTCCACATCCTCACCAACACTTATTTGCAGTTCTTAAAATAATAGCTACCCTTGTACATGTGTAGTGGTTCTCCTGGTAATTTTAATTTGTATTGATCTAATGGTTAATGATGTTGAGCATCTTTTGCTATACTTATTAGCAATTCAAATGTCATCTTTTGAGAAATGCCTATTTAGATCTTTGGCCTATTTTTAAATTGGGCTTTCTTTTTGTTGTTAAGTTGTAAGAGCTCTTTATATATTCTGGATATTAAACCCTTATTAGATATGTGATTTCCAAATATTTTCTCCAATTCTGAATGTTGTCTTTTCATTTTCCTGATCAAGTCCTTTGCACACAAGTTTTTTTTTCTTTTTTTCCTTCTTCCCCCTTTTTAAAAAATTCAGTTTTATTGAGATATATTCACATACCATACAGTCATCAACAGTGTACAGTCAGTTCAAGTGAGTTGAGTATAGTTTTCTGTTTCTGTAAAATGAAAAAAAAAGGCTGCTGTAATTTTGATAGGGATTGCATTGAATTTGTAGATCACTTTAAGTCAGAATTGAGATTTAACCATCTTAAGTCTTTCCATCCATGAACATGTGATGCCATTCTATTTATTTAGGTCTTCTTTAATTTCTTTCAGCAATGTTTTATATTTTTTAATGTGCAAGTCTGTCACTACCTTGGTTAATTTATTCCTAGGTATTTTATTCTTTTGATGCTATTGTAAATGGAGTTTTCTTGATTTCCTTTTCAGATTGTTCACTACTGGTATATAGAGACCCAATGACTACCGTGTGTTGCCTTGTGTCCCACAACTTTACTGAATTGTTTATTAGTTCTCATAGCTTTCTTGTGGATTCTTTGGGATTTTCTATATATAAGATCGAGTCATCTGCCAATAGGAATCATTTAACTTCTTCTTTCCAATTTGGATGCTTTTATTTCTTTCTCTTGCCTGATTGCCCTGGCTAGAACTTCCAGCACATTGTTGAATAACTGGTGACAGAGGGCTTCCTTGACTTGTTCCTGATCTTAGGGGGAAAGTTTTTAGTCTCTCACCATTGACTATATTTGCTGTGAGGTTTTCATAAACTCCCTTTATCATGTTCAGAAAGTTCCTTTCTGTTTCTAGTTTTCTGAGTGTTTTTATCATGAAAGAATGATGGATTTTTTTTTCAAGTGCCTTTTCTGTGTCAGTTGAGATGACTATGAGGGTTTTCCCTTCATTCTATTTATGTATTTATGAACATATTTTAAATGGTCAATTTAAAACAGTTCCAATGTATTAACTTCCTCAGGAATGGCTTCTGGAAAATTCTTTTTTTCTTGTGACTGGGCCATACTTTAGTATTACTTTGTGTGTTTTGTCATTTTTTGTTGTTGTTAGAACTGGATATTTTAAATACTTCAGGCATATCTTGGGAATATTGCAGGTTTGGTTCCAGACCACCACAATAAAGTAAATATCACAATAAAGTGATTCACACGAGTATTTTGGTTTTCAAGTGCATATAGACGTTATGTTTACACTTTACTGTAGTCTATTAAGCACAATAGGATTGTGTGTAAAGAAAAACAATGTACACAGCTTAAGTAAATGGACACAGATACACAAAGTGAGCACATGCTGTTGGAAAAAACGGTACCAATGGACTTGCTTAATGCAGGGTTGCCACAAACTTCAAATTGTAAAAAAATGCAATATCTGTGATGCACAATAAAGCACAAGTTCATTAAATTGATGTATGCCTGTATGTTGTTGTAACTCTGGAAATCTTAGTTCTCCCACTCCTCTGGGACTTCAAGGGTTTCTGTTGTGGTTGTTGTTGAGGGATGGAGCCATTATTTTGCTCCCAAATGGGGAATGGAAAATGTCAAGAAGAGGGAAAAAAAAAGTTGGTGCTGTCTTTTTAAGAATCCTCTGCCGTATTTCCCTGAAGGGCGTTTAAAACAATGGCTGCCTGAGTAGTCAGTCCCCCAGCAATCTATAGTAGCTGATCAAAGGCAGTGATCAGGGATTAGCGCACTCTCCCCTGGAGTGTGTAGCACTAGCTCCTTGTAGTCCACGCTGGCACTGGCAAGCCACACTAGGAGCCCAGAATGCAGTCCCCACTGCTGTGCCACACGGTTGGGGGGTGGGGAGTGGGGACTGCTACACAGAAGGTAAAATTCACAGGTATTTACTACAATTTGCGTCCTCTTCCTCTTGCTCTTCCCTGGATGCTCCACGGTGCTCCACAAGACTCCAGAGTTCCAGAATAGTTGATTCAGACAGTTCCTGCTGGTTGAAGAATTGTTCTGGTGGAGGGACTCTTTCCTGGAACAACTTCAGCACCATTTCCCCACAGTCCTTAGTAATTCCATTTCAAAAGGTGTCACTACATTGCCTGCTGACTTGCAACAGAAGTCTCATGTCATTCTTATCCTTATTTCACTTGGCACAATATGTCCTTTTGGTCTGACTGCTTTAAGCTTCTCTCTTTAGCACTGGTTTTTCTACATCTTGATTATGATGTGCCTTGGTGTTTATTCTGCTTGGGTTTTATTGAGCTGCTTAGGTTAGTGAATTTGTAGTTTTCATTATATTTGGAAAATTTTATTTATTATTTGAATATTTTTTCTGTTCCTGTTTTTCTTCTCTTTTTCTGGGACTCCAGTTACATGCATGTTAGACTGCCTGATAGTGTCTGACTGGTCACTAAGATCCTGTTCATTTTTACCCAGTCTTTTTTCTGTCTGTGCCTTTTAAAAGATAGTTTCTATTGCTATGTCTTCAGATTCACTGACCTTTCTTTTACAGTGTCTGTCTGATGTTCATCCAATCCAGAGTACTTTTAATTTCAACTGTTGTATTTACTATCTCTGGAAGTTCCGGTTGGGCTTTTTATATCTTCTATTTCTCCATTCTTCATGCTCATGTTTTTCTCTACCTTCTTGAATATATGAAGCACATTACAATAGCTGTTATATTGTCCTTGTCTGCAGGTGCCTTTATCTCTCATTTCTAGGTCAGTTTCTATTGACTGGTTTTTCTCTTGGTATCTCATGCCATTGTGCCCAATGTTAATCTTTGCCAGCAGAGGGCACTGGAGGGACAGTGTGGGAGAAAGGGGCTTCTCTTCCTGGTTGTGGTGTGTTTTGCTCATTCTTTTTCCTTTGATACTGGGCTGGCCCTTCACCCTGTGAATTTCTTTGGCTCCCTCTCAGGCGGCTTTTGGTTGTAGATTCAGTACCCCCAGTGGCAGCTTTCCTGGGAGTTTAACAGCATGTGCCCCCCTCCAGGTGGCTTCCCAGTGAAGCCAACCAGTGCCCCAGCTCATTCCCCAGTAAGTTCCCAGCTAATTTTGTTGGCACCCTAGTAGGTGGGTCTCAGAGCCCACCCTTGGCCTGGAGAGCCCAGTGACTGTCACTACCCAGGGAGCTGCTGCTACGCCCTTTCTTAGGTGCCCTCCCTCAGTCCTGGCGTGTTCTTTAGGGGTCTTTTCTGTCCCCTGTTAATTTCCCTTAAACAGTTCATGATTGTTTATACTAGACTGTGTTCAAATATCATGTGGGTTCTGTCTCCCGATTGGACCCTGGCTCATACCTGTGATAATCTATTTTTATTGGATACTGGACATTGTGACTTATTCCTGGCTGTTGCATTTTGTTGTTTTCCTTTAAATAGCATTGGACTTTGGTATGGCATGCAGCTACATTGTTTGGAACCATTGTATATCCTTTAGAGACTTGCCGCTAAGCTTTGTCGGCTGGGTCCAGCCCTCCTTTGGTTTGTGGTTAATTTTGCCCCATTACCAAGGGCCGTGCCCTCCTGAGGATTCTCCCCATACCCTGTGGACTAGGTGGGCTCTCCCTCTCTAGTGCTGCGCCCCACATTTCTAGCTGCCATGGGCTCCGTGAACTCAGAACTCTCTCTCAACTGAGGGAGACCGCCGGGTCCTGTGTGTTTCCCCTCCCGGCACTGCTGCCGGCAAACTCCTGTGAGCCAGACGCTGGTGCGTGCCAGGGCCCTCTCCTGGTGATCCCTGCCCTGTGCTTCTGAAACCCTCGTTTCCCACGGCTTGTCCTCTTCTCCAGTTGTTTAGGGGCCCCCGTTCCTCTACCAGCACATCAGGAGCTGGCTAAGCCGACCGACATTAGTAACGTTTCCTTTTCCTTCTTTTATTGCCAGTCACTGTGAACGGAAACAAGCAAAGCGGTGCAGGGCGTGAGGCAGTGATGCCACAGCAGCCAGGCCTCAGCTTCCCGGCATGTCTGTTTCACCAGCATCGTGCAGCGTCTCTCTGTGTCCTGGTGAAGAGGAACCCAAGTGGGAAGATGAGCAGCCTGTGAACTTGGGGTGGGGAGTGCAGAGCTCCTGCCCTGCTTCAGTGGCCCCATTCCAGCCCTCCCTCTCCCCAGCAGCCACCTTTGTATGACGGAGAACAGTCCGACAGGGTCCCCCACCTCTGGCCACTGTGGCTTCCCTGAACTGGACTCAGGCCCTAGCCTCCTGGGTGTCACCCATGGCTTCATCGGGGCAGGGCACCCTGCTGCCCCCCGTCCCTGCTAGCAGATGGACACTGCTTTCCCTGACTGGCAGCAGTGCTTCCACGCTGGGGAGGAGGTCCTTGCAGCCTGCACGCATGGTGACTGGCATGCTTACTGGGCAGGCATGGAAATGGGGTGATGCGGGCTGAGGCGGCACCTGTTGTCAGCCGTCAGAACTGCTGCCAGAGCTGTCTTGTGGAGGCAGAGGTCTCTGCCGCTGCCTCTCCTACTTGGCTCCTGGGTTCCTCCTATCCCCCGCCTGGGATGTGCCTCAGGCTACTCCCAGGGCAGCACCCAGGCTCTCGGGTTGGACAGTGGGGGGTGCCTTGGGTCTGTCCCATTTGGGGCACGAGGCACAGGCAGGCCCTCTGGAGAGCCCCGCATGGCTGTGGGGAGGGAATGGAGGGGGCTGCCTTCCACCCCTGACCCCAGCCTGAGAGCAGGACCTAGAGTGGAAACTTTTACTCAGGGCAGGCCAGACGAGTCCTCTGTCCTGGAAGGCACCACTGGGGAGGCCGACGGCACTGGGGGAGGCGGGCTTCAGCCACAGGCCTTTCACCGTGATGTGGTTTTGCACTGCTGGGCCCCCACGGTGCCTCCGGTGATTACAGGGTACTGATGCCACACGTCCCCGCCTCCCCAAGAGCAGAGCTGAGTTATAGGGATGCTACAGCTCGTGAGTTCCCATGGTGGGGGCAAGGACCCAGCTCCTCCCCCCATGCAGGGGCAGGGCTGCCCGCTGGCAGGGCCGCATTGTCTCCGAGTCCTGCACCTGACATCTGGGGGTGTTTGGAGGATGGAATGGGGAGGCGGGGGATGTCTAGTGGACCACAGTGACTGGGGGGTGGCGAGTGGGCCATGGGCTGGAAAGGACACACGTTCAGTTTGAGCCCAGGCCTGAGGGTCGGTGTTAGAGCTCTCGGTTACAGCCTCTTGGTCTGCCCAGTCCTGCAGGCCTCCGAGCCCAGGGCCGCTGCCCAGCTGGAGGCCCCCGTGGGCACAGGCAGTGGGCGAGGGTGGAGAGTCCCGCTGAGAGGATTGTGCAGCAGCTCTCAGCCTTTCTCCTGGCGTTCCGAGTTCTCTCCCTTCTGGGATGCCTTTGAGCTCTGCTGATAGACCCCCCAGCCCCTCCATCCACCATCCTCCTTGGCTGGGCGCCGCCATCCTGCCTGGGTGTGGGGTGTGGTCCAGCAGGGAGGCCTGTCCCTTCACCCCTGCATCAGAGAGGACTGAGTTGGGGTCTGCTCGTGTGAGATGCCCACACTTAAATGGGACAAGCAGAGCAGCCGAAGAGCCTGGAGAACACCTAAAGCTGTTGTTTGGTGCAAGAAGGCTCCTCTCTGACATTCATTCATTCATTCATTCATTCAGCACCAGCTTTGGGTCAGGCTCTGTTCTATGTGCTGGTAAATGTGCCCAGTGAGATGAGACTGACCCTGACAAGTGTGTAAGATGGTGATTTAGTGGGATGAAAAAAAAATAAGCCAAGACAAAGAAGATAGAGAGCAGTGGGCCAGAAGGTGGTAATTTAAGTGGGAGGTGATGATAAGGTGAAACCTGGGCAGATGCTTCAGTGAAGGGAGGGTGCCCCGTGTGAGTACCCGGAGGCAGGGCCTCGGGTGGAGCGATAGGGCAAAGACCCCGAGGCAGGAGCCACTTGGGACACATGGTTGAAACTGTCCATGTGAAACTGGTGCCGGCAGAAGAGCCCCATGGCCAGTTCTGGGCAGGGAGCCCAAGTGCTGCGGGCAGTTCTTGGCAGAAACTAGGTGCCCATCTGGTCAGGATGGCAGCGCCCCCAGAAGGGAAGCAGCCCTGGGCTGGCAGGGCCCTGAGTCACCCTTCCCGGGAGCAAGGCAGCAGGCCTGGGCTGAGGACAGACACGCGGTCCTCTTGGAGGGGCTGCTGTTTTCTGGCACTGTCCATCATAGGATGAGGCCAAGGAAGACACCAGCTGTGGCCCTAGGTTCAGGTGAGGAGATGGGCGTCTTCCACCCCAGGAGACGGACTCTTGTTTGGCAGCAGGGGACGGCCGTATTCCTTTGGCTTTCTCTCGTCTGGCTCACACCGTCAGACATTTTATAGCCGGGAAGTGGCCACACAGCCTGGGCCACAGTCAGGCCAGTTTGGTCATCCGTCCAAGTCCCCTCCAACTCCACTTTTCAGTGACTCACTCTGGGTCATGCAAACAGATTCCGCCTCTGGCTGTGATGGAGGAGCCTGTAGCAGACCAGCTGGCCCACGGATGATTCAGAAGGCATCTGCTTGAAGGACTGGAGAGCCATCAAGGCAGCTGCGGGCTGGGGGGAGGCTCGGCGAGGTGAGCCCGGCTTCCTGCGCTGAGAAGCTGGGCAGGGGGTGCTGTTGAGAGGCAGAGCAGCTGCAGGCAACCTTGGGGGGCCAGAGAGACCAAAGCTGGAGTTTGGGGTTGCTGAAGCACCAGGACTTGAGGGGCTGAGATCCTTCTGAGAAAGAGGGTGTGGAGAAGTGAGACCAAGGCTTAGCTCCAGCTTTCCTCTGAAGGCATTTGCTGATTAAGCTGTTCAGGGCAAAAAGCTAAGAAGCAAAGCAGAAGGTGGTCAGAAAGCAAGGCAGAGTTGTTGGCTGTTTCTTGGTGCTGGGAAAGTGTTCAGGAGCTGTCAGGTAGGAAGGGCCCTGGGTTGGGGCTCCTGGAGGAGCTGTGGGTAGATGAGTCTCTGCAGGGGCACAGAGCCCTGGCTGGATGTGGTGACCTGCTCGCTGCCCCCCACCAGTGCAAGAGGGAGCCGTCTCTGTAGGGGGGACCATCCAGACCCTCTGTAGTTCCAGCCACAGGGCCTGGTGTTGGGTCAGAAACCACCAGGTGTGCTAAGAGAACCAGGGGGGAAAAGCAGCGGGCCTACAGGAGATGAAGATACTGGAGTTAGACCTGGGCTTCAAATTAGTTATTACTAACACATGAAAACAGATAAGAATTCCACAGAGAATTGGAATTTGTTAAAAATAAAAATTCTAAAACATGAAACTACAACTGAAATTAGAAACAGATTGTAGACAACTGGAGAGGAAACAAGTGAGTTAGAAGGTGGGTCGGCGGAGAACGGCCTGCACAGGCCTCTGCAGCTGTGCCGGGCAGGTGGGCTGCCTCCTCCACCCTCGGGGCCCTTCTCGCCCTCCTGGGGGCCCCCTGACTCGGACAGTGAAGGGGTGCTGCTGAGAGACGGGTGGTTTGGGAATTGGGGAGTTTGGGGAATACTTTTCGCTGCACCCTTGTTGGAAACATTACTAGCACATTAGGAGTCCATTTTCCTGCCCTGGAAAGTAGAATTTTGTGACCCTGATTAAATCTTCAAGGACCTCAGTTTCATCATTAGGAACATAAGCTCTCATTGTACTCTTGCACTCAGGCTAAAGCTGTGCCAACTTCTCCTACATGCACCTTAGAAAATCTCTTTTTAATGAAGTGGCTTTTCATTTGCTTCTCTGTTAAAAGCAGAGTGTAGAGAAGTCGTGTTCTGGGCCGGGGCTTGGGGCAGCCGAGCGGAGGCCTGCCCGGAATGAGCAGGGGGGTGTACGTGCTGTAGTCAGGACTCCCAAAGGCCAGCAGCTCCACCACGGTGAGGGAGGAGGTGGGGGTCGGATCTGCCGTTGGGGGCGACTGAAGCCGTTTTTAATCTTTGCGATGAGAAACTTTCCACTCTGAGTTAATGGCTTCCTTATAAATTCATGAGGGACAGGAAGCTGGGGCTGGTTCAGGGGCCGAGGGCAGCGTGCTGAGGCAGTGGGCTGGCCGGCTCGGGTCATTTGACGTGAATCAGCAATGTCACAGCAAAGACATCAGCCCTTCCCCTGAACATAAAGGGTGAAAGACATGTTGTCCTCTAAAACGCTCCATCTGTGGGGTCAGTGAATGCACCTCCCCGGTGGGAAGGAATCTGGGGCCGGGCTCCGGGGAGCTCCCGGCCAGCTCAAGTCCGGATGCCCAGAGGCCACTGGGCCTCGGTGTCCTCCACACTGCAGGACGGGAGGGCCTGGTTCTCTCCCTGGTCCGGTAGATGGGGACGGGAGGGCAGGGAGGGAGCCCCAGCCCTGCCACATCCAGCCGGGGTTCACATCCTGCATTCCGGGCAGGGGCTGCTTTCGGTGCCCACGGTTCTGGCTGACAGGCCGGATTGCAATTAAAACACTAAGCGATGGGTTCCACGGAAAACTGAAACTGGGGTCACATTGCTGGTGGGGGACTGGTGTGGAGGGAAGTCCTTCCCAAAGTGGTGACATTTCAGCTGAAACCAGAATGGCAGGACGGCCCTGCTCTCCTGGCAGAGCAGGGCTCCCAGCGACAAGCTCACGGGTCGTGGTTGGTGTTGGATTTTATCTGAAGGACGAGAACCCGCGGACAGATGTTAGGCGGGGGAGTAACTGATCTGCTCACACATCTAAAACACGGTTCTGGGCTGCGGGGACTCGGCTGTGGGGAGGGTCTCGGGGGCAGGGAGACCACCGAGAGGCTCCTGAAGCTTTCGGGGTGGGGTGGGGGCCTGCAGGATTGGGGTGGGTTCTGGGCTGGCACCGACCTGCTGATGACCCAGGTGTGGCCGAGGAGAGCCGGGTCTGGACGGCTCTGAGGCCCGAGCCCCTGGAGTGGGGAGCGGCGTCTCCTGAGATGGGGGTCCTGGGGGCAGACGCCCACCTGCCGGCCACAGGGCCTGTGACCATGGCTGCCAGTCCAGTCTCCGCAAATCCTCCTGCTCACCCTGCACACCCAGGCTGCCGCCAGGTCCTGTCCATTTCCCTCCTGCAACCTCGGGTCTCTGCCTCTCCGTCCCTCCTCCCAGGCCCTGCTCCCTCCTCCCGCGCCCTGCTCCCTCATCCCGGGCCCTGCTCCCTCCTCCCGGGCCCTGCTCCCTCCTCCCAGTGCTTTTTAAAATGCATATATGTGGACTTACCTGGTTTTTGAGTGGTTTGGTTTTGAACGTTAAGTCTTTGTTACCTCATTTTTTTATATTGCATTATATTCAGTTCTGTGGCTTGTAAAATTTTTGATTTATAGAATTTTTTTAAATGAATCATGAAAAATTTCAGCATGTACAAGAGTATAATGTAACGAACCTTCGAACCTTCGAGCAGCCATCACCCAGCTTCATGGCCAGTATTTTGAAGCAAATCTCAGGCATCATATTTTTCACCTCAAATATTTTATTGTGTAACTCTAAGAAAGACTATTAAATCCTTAACCACAGCGCCGTTATCAAATCTAAAAACTTAATTTCATCAGTTACCAACCAGACCAGCATTCTAATTTCTCTGCCTCATTTTTTCTCTGCCTTTTTTTTTTTTACAGGACCTAAATGAGGTCTGCTCCTTGCATTTATTGATATATCTCAAGTTTCTTTTTAACCATAATCCTCCTTTCCCCTTATCACTCTTTTCTTATTGAAGAGATGGTGGCCTGTCCCGTGGTCTCCTCTGTATCTTGCTGACCATGTCATGGTGTATAGGCCTCAGTCCCCTGCACTTGCTTTAAGTTCATATTTAGAGCCAGAGATTGATCAGCTTCAAGATTGTTTGGGCAAGACTTTAAGTGCTTTGGGGTTTTTTGACTAGGAAGCACATAATGCAATGCTCATAGCTGCAGCTCAGCGCCCCGATATGTGCGTTCCTCAGGGGTCCTCCTTCATTAGCAGGGCTGCTCCTGTGTAAAGAGAAACATACCAGCTGCTGTGCCCTTAGCACAGGAAACACAGGGTAAGTGCTTGATTCTTTGATTTTATTTGCCACTTGGTTCCCTAGCAACCTCCAAAGGTAAGTGCTGATGTTTTTTTGTCACTATGAGTTCATGTATTTAAACATCATTGATATGCTGAATCCATTGCAGTTATTCTCATTAGTGACCTGTGACATTTGGTCAGTTATGAACGATGAGTGCCAGTAAGGAAGGCACGATTGCTACAGTCAGATTTATCCTCTGCTGTTATGTTAGACCTGAGGGTCCCAACTGTCTCAGGCACTGCACCCTCTGTTAAGTTGCAGTAATTTGTTGCTGACAGGGTGACACAGGAATGAGACACAGACACAAAGTTAAGAGTTAAGGGAGCAGGGGACCCACCGCATCGTGTGCTAAGTGGATAACAGTGCACCTGTGCTCCAGCTATTTATTTGTTTCAGAAGATAAAAAGGTATATGCTACGTGTCCTAAGGCACGCAGAGCCCACCAGATGCCTATGTTTACATCCTGTTGCGTATCAGAAGACTCTAGGTTCAGGACAATGGTGTATGTTGTTGTCACAGTCACCAGACACATATCTTACAAGGTGTGCCTGCACAGCATTCCATGCAGGCCTGCGGCCCAGCATTCCAGGCCGCCACCCTGGATACGGTCTAAGTAACATGAAAGACTTGGTTCCCCACACATCCCCCTTTTTGTGTCTTCAATGCAGACAGGATGGACAAAGCAGCTTCTTTCTGCTCTAGGTCTGAGAGGGTTTTTCTTGTGCATCTGAGGACTAAACAAAGAGAAAGCAAAATTATTAAGATCAGGAGAATACTTCCTAAAAACCCACCACCAAGAGATTTAACCCATATAAGGGGATTTAATCGTTCAAGGCCTTTAGTGATGCCTTGCATAGTTTCAGTTTCAGTAAGAGAATCTAAGTTAGCACTTTGCGTATCATTTACTGTTTCCTACAGTTTTAGAATATCCAATGTAAGATTATTATAGTGTCCAAGTAAATGTTTTTTAACTTTACTCCAATCAAAAAGCATGTGATTATACTCATGAGGGGTGTGAGAAATAGAGCAGTACCTGTAAGGGAATAAACACTCACTTGGTTCTGGAGGAGAAAAGAATTTATTTACGATCTTGTAAGAAAGGGCACACAGCCGAAAACGTGGTAGGCTGGCGCACTGGAGGAAGAGAATGGCAACCTTTTAACCCCCTACTCCTAATGCGCAAGTCCCTCCCCCGTTTCCCCATTGGCTGGGTACTACAGAGGTTACAGCCTATCCAAAAGAACTAACTAGCCCATCTCTGAGATTTTAACTTGTACAGCCTATCCAAGAGAGCCAACTGGCTAATCATTGAGATTTTGAATTGATCAGCCTATCCGAGACTTCATTTACTTTAAACTTCCTGCTGGGAGTCCCCACCTCTGATTTTACCTCTTATCTCTACATTCCAGTAACCGTGGTTATTACTCCATATAAGGAGCTGGCATGAATTCTCTCTTCCCTTTACCACAGGGCTTGTTTAAGCCGGCTCTGCCTCCATTTTTATTCCATGCTGTCTCTATGTGAAAGCTAAACTTATCCTTTTCTTACAGATTCCCTCCTTTTTCTTTTTTTAAACTCTTTTAGTTTTCACATTTTATATTCTTACATTTGCTAAGAGCTTTTTCACATTCCTCATCATAGGGATCTTTTTTCTTGTGGGGGATATAGATTGCTCTGCTGATATTCTTGATTAGAATGGTTTTGATGGGTTTCTGAACTAGCCTCTGGGCACACAGGGTGATGTAGCACCCAGCTGTTGTAAACAGTCTGGCTGGAAAGATCAAGAAAACTAAAATAGACATTGTAATTTCTTTCCATTTCTCAAACCAATTTTTCAACCATTCTGTGAGTGGGTTGTTAATGCTAGAATTTTTTTCTAGTTCCTGAAGTAAGGCTGTTAAGCCTTGTAAAGCCTTGGTGATAGCTCCATTAGATGCTGTATTATTGGGGATGAATGTGCAGCAATTTCTCCCAACTACGGCACAGACACCTCCTTTGTCATCCAGCATCATGTCTAGGGCCATTCTGTTTTCCCATGCCATTCGGCTAGTGGCATCTAACTGTTCTGCTTTTCCGTTAATGACATCCCTGGTATCGTTGATAAACCTTAGTTGATGATCTACATTTTTGTTGATGGTGACCCACCAGAATGAGGATGATTTAAATTCTGCAACTACTTGATTTTTAGCTTTAAACTCATTAGGAACTTCCCAGGGAACCCCTATGCTATCTATATAATTTTTTTATTGAAGGAATCGGGTACATTTTGTACATTTTTCTTTTCTTCTTTGCCTTGGGTTGGTACCTTCTCTTTACTTTCAAATGCCAGGGTAAATGAGATAGCCAATTGAACCAGAGCACAGGTTCCTCCCCACTTTTCAGGTAGTGCTGGGCAGAGGACATCCTTTCTGCAGTACCACCAGAGGTCTGCTTGGGGTATAGTTAGGCTGGAGAAGTTGCCAGTACTATCCTTGCTCACATTCCACACCTGTGTACACAAAGCCATGGTACCAAGATCCTGGAGCCCTTCTTCCCATCTGGAGAGACAGGCAGAGTGGTTTCTGGAACCAAGGCGTGACGCTGGTACGGCTTTGACATTTCCCTCCTGGACTGGAGGGAAAAGGGAGGACAACGTACTACAACTTTCACCGGGAGTAGCATTTTAAAAGAGGAGTGTTACACATTTAAACTCCTTTTCATGCCTTTTCATCCCCAATGGGAAGGGCACAATCTGAACAGTGGGTTGTTTGGTTGCACAAGCATAACCGTCACTTCTGTTTAGACTCTGGATGGTATATCTGACCCATTCTACCCAGACATTTGTATTTCCATAATCCCTCTCTATTTCTATGGTCTGCTTTAAGTCTTTGGCCTTAAGTATACCAATGACCTTGGGGTCAGTTTGAACTGACGAGTTCAACTTCAGCCAAGTTTCCCTTAATGGTTTTTCCTCTAACCTGGGTAAGACCCATCCCTTATACGGTGTGGTCCACCAACCAGTGTTCCAAGAATAACGGGTTAGGTGGCTCATAAGTTATACTCTCAAACGTTCGCCCCCCAACAATCTTGCATTCTATTTGAACAGTTTGCTTACATAAATGCTTATATTCCTCCCTCAGTTGTTGCTGATGTTTTGGATTTTTATAGCTAATTACCTGACAAACATCAAATTGTACAGTTTGGGACTCTGAGCCTTTGACTACACTTATAACCAGCTTAGCAGAACCTGTAACTCCTTGAATATAGAACATTATGATTAGTATAAGCAATTCCATCATTAAGCTATTCACAGAGCACAATGCAAACACAGGGTTTAATTCAGTTCTCCCTCCCTCCTAGTATGTTCTTTC
>PVKY010005592.1:0-17161 GCA_004027775.1 Bradypus variegatus
TGGTGTCCCAGAAGGGGAAGAGAAGGATAAAGGTCTAGAAAGAGTATTCAAAGAAATTGTAGGGGAAAACTTTCCAAATCTTCTACACAATATAAATACACAAAGCATAAATGCCCAGAGAACTCTAAATAGAATAAATCCAAATAAACCCACTCCTAGACATACTCTGATCAGACTGTCAAATACTGAAGAGAAGGAGCAAGTTCTGAAAGCAGCAGGAGAAAAGCAATTTACCACATACAAAGGAAACATCATAAGACTAAGTAGTGACTACTCAGTGGCCACCATGAAGGCGAGAAGGCAGTAGTATGACATATTTAAAATTCTGAGAGAGAAAAATTTCCAACCAAGAATACTTTATCCAGCAAAACTCTCCTTCAAATTTGAGGGAGAGCTTAAAATTTTCACAAACAAATGCTGAGAGATTTTGCTAATAAAAGACCTGCCCTACTTCAGACACTAAAGAGAGCCCTACCGACAATGAAACAAAGAAAGGAGAGAGAGATACAGAAAATTTTAATAGACATATATAGAATATTACATCCCAGGTCAACGGGACACATATTCTTCTCTAATGATCATGGATCTTTCTCCAGAATGTATTGTATGCTGAGGCATAAAAATAAGGCTCAATAAATTAAAAAAAGAAATGAATTTGTTCAAAGCACATACTCTGATCACAATGGAATACAAATAGAAGTCAATAATCATCAGAGACTTGGAGAATTTACAAACACCTGGAGAATAAAAATGAGGGGGAGGTAAAAACATTCCCGGACAATCAAAAGCTGAGGGATTTCATCACCAGTAATCAGTCCTATAAGAAATGTTAAAGGGAATTGAGTAGGCTGAAAGGAAGGAACACTAAACAATTGACTGAAACTACATGAAGAAATAAAAATTTCCAGTAAACATCACATGGTAAATATAAATACCAATACTACTGCATTTTTTATTTATAACTCCACTATTTATTTCCTACAGGATCTAAAATACATAAAATGTAATGATAAATCAGTCATTTTGGACTCAGTGTAAAATAGGTAATTTTTGACAAGAACTACATAAAGGTGGGGGAATTATGGATTATAGGAACATAGTTTATGTGTTATATTGAAGTTAAGTTGGTATCAAAGAAAAACAAGATTGTTATAGATTTAAGATGTTAAATTTAAGCCCCACAGTAAACACAAAGAAAGTATCAGAGAATATGACCACAGAGATGAAAAGTAGAGTAGGGGTTCCGAGAATTGGGGTAGGGGCAATGGGAGTTAAGATATGAGATTAGGGTTTCTGTTTGGGGTGAAGGGAAACTTCTAGAAATGGATGGTGGGAAGGTGATAGCATTGCAACATTCTAAATGTGATTAATCCCACTAATGGAATGCTAGGGAGGGGGTGGAATGGGAAGATTTAAGCTATATATACGTTTCCACAATTAAAAAAAAAGTCTAAATAGATGACAATTAAATGCCAAGGATGATCCTGGATGGGATCTGAGGATGGAGGAGAGGAGGCTCAAAGGGACACAGATGGGTCTCACACACACACACAAAAAAAGAAAATATAGAATGTAAGCTTTGTATCAATGTTGAATTTCTTGAACTTCTTAGCTGTGCTTAATAAGATTGCATAGAAGAATGTTCTTGTCCATAGGAAAGGTATATGTGAATTATATTATTTGTTCAAACATATGTGCAGCTTGCTCACATATTGTCAGAGGACAGAGCAACAGATGATGGATGATAGACAGGGAGGGAGGGAGGGAAAGAAAAAAATGGTGGTACGACAGGATGTTAAAGCTGGTGGATAGGGGTATCAAGGGAGGGGGGTCGGGGTATGATGGAGTACTGTGTATGGGGTTTGTAATGTTTTTGCAACTCTTCCTGTAAGATTGAATTTATTAAAAAATATATATATAGCAGAACAGGCCACAATTTAAAAAGAATTTTCATCCCTACCTCAGAATAAAAAATATATTCATAAACGTAATAAAGCACCCCCAGTGGTAGACCTTAATGGGTGAGCATGTAACATTCAACTCTGTAAACACTGAATTCCAATCAAAGGAAAAGCCCAGAAGTGCACTTCATTTTACTTTCCTTTCATTCCTAGGACAGTTGCCAGGTATAAGCTCTATACCCAGGATTTCAAGATTTAGCAAATAAAAATGCAGGAAGCCAATTGTGCCAGTTTGAATATATTGTGTCCCCCAAACGCCATTATCTCTGATGTAATCTTGAGTGGGCAGACGTTATCAGTGTTGATTAGATTGTTAATTCTTTGAGTGTTTCTTTGGAATGTGCCCCACCCAGCTGTGGGTGATGACTCTGACTGGATAATTTCCATGGAGGTGTTGCTCTGCCCATTCGGGGTGGGTCTAAGTTGATCAGTGGAGCCATATAAATGAGCTGACATAACAGAAGGAACTCAGTGCAGCTGAGAGTGAACTTTTGAAGAGGAGCTACAGCCAAGAGAGACACTCTGAAGAACGCATTGGAACTGAGAGAGGAGCTTCAGCTTACAGAGACATTTTGGAGACAGCCTTTGAAAGCAGACTTTCGCTACAGAGAAGCTAAGAGAAGACAAACAACCCAAGAGCAACCGACAGTGACATTCTGGAGAAAAGCTGAAGCCTAGAGAGGAACATCCTGGGAGAAAGCCATTTTGAAACCAGAACTCTGGAGCAGTCGCCAGCCATGTGCCTTCCCAGCTAACAGAGGTTTTCCGGAAACCATTGGCCATCCTCCAGTGAAGGTACCCGATTGCTGATGCATTACCTTGGACACTTTATGGTCTTAAGACTGTAACCGTGTAACCAAATAAACCCCCTTTTATAAAAAACCAATCCATCTCTGGTGTTTTGCATTCAAGCAGCATGAGCAAACTAGAACACCAATTAAATTGGAATTTCAGAAAAACATGATCTTGTTTTTTGAATTTGAATGTTTAACACCATCTGTATGTCATATTATGGTAAAGACTTATATGTTTTCATCTGAAGTTAAAATTTATCTGTACCTCTTTTACCGTACTGCAGTCATGTTTGGTTCCATATGAGTAAAACAATAGTAGCGACAATAAAAAATGGCCTGTAGAATCAGAAAAACCTAAACAACAGAACAATACCAAAAATTTAATTGATTTATTAACAACAGCAATATTAAACTGTAGGATGGGATGTTTTAGGTTTTCTTCTTCACTTGTATTTTTATTCTTATTTTTATTTTTGCAGTAATGAAAATGTTCAAAAATTGATTTTGGTGATGAATGCACAAATATGTGATGGCACTGTAAACAACTGATTGTACACTGTGGACGATTGTAGAGTATGTGAATATTTTTCAATAAAACTGAATTGAAAAAAAAAAGACCCTATGATTCCTCCAGGCTGCATTTGCTGGGCTCATCAAGAAAGCGCAGCTTTGAGGAGCCATGGAAGAAGCTCCTGACATACTTCCTAATACCTTCCCAGAGCAGTTTGGATCCAGTCTGTGGCCCCTTTCTGGGACCCTGGACTTGCAAGAGCTTGAAAGACTGGCTTGGGAAGCTCCTCTCTGGCATAGCCTGCTCCCAGAATTTGCCGTCCAGGAAAAAGTAGTTTGAGACAATGAAAGCAATGAAAGAAACTGTTAAGGCAGATAGCCTGGAGCAAAGGCTTGCCTGCTTTAAACACCCAGGAAAGGGCAGTCTGTCTCCTGGGAAATAGAGAGGACATTCAAATTTCTATACACAGGGGAACTCCAAAACAACTAAAAAGCAGAAGCCCAGGACAAGACACAGGCCCAGAAAAAACAGTGAGGAACGTATACTTTGCATTTGCCTTAGACAGACCTTCCTGGTATGAGAGCTGACACTCAAGAAAATCTGTCTTATCATCAGCTAGTTACAAAATCAAGAAGCAGAACTCTCAACGAATAAATCCCAGAGGTAACGTTTTAAAATACTAAAATGTACAGTGCAATAAAAGAGTACAAGAGAAAGAAACAGAAGATAATGGCCTATCCAAAGGAAGAAGATAAAAATCTAGAAAACACCAAATGGAGAAGACCAGAATGTGGACACACACTGAATGAGGACTTAAAAAAAATGATCTTAAAAATGCTCAAGGAGATGAAGGAAAATACAGAGAAAGAACTAAAAGATATCAGGAAAATGCAGGATGCAAAATGAAACAAAATAAAGCTTCAATGGCTGAGAGATTTCAAATGGAGTCGAGAGGTCACTCTGGCGGACATTCTTATGCATTATATAGGTAACACTTCTTAGATTTCAACATACTGGAATAGCTAGAAGTAATACCTCAAACTACCAAACTGCAACCCAGTAGCCTTGACTCTTGAAGAGGATTTTATAACAATGTAGCTTACAAGGGGTGACAGTGTGACTGTGAAAACCCTGTGGATCGCACTGCCTTTATCCAGTGTGGGATGGATGAGTAGAAAAATGGGGACAAAACCTAAATGAAAAATAGGGTGGGATGGGGGGGTGGTGGTTTGGGTGTTCTTTTTCTTATTTTTATTTTTTATTTTAATTCTGATTCTTTCTGGTATAAGGAAAATGTTCAAAAACAGATTCGGGTGATGAATGCATAACTATAAGATGGTACTGTGAACAGCTGATGGTACACCATGGATGACTGTATGGTATGTGAATATATCTCAATAAAACTGAATTTTAAAAATGCTCAAGGAGATGAAAGAAAATACAGAGAAAGAACTAAAAGATATCAGGAAAACAATGAATGAACAATATTAAAGTCTCAGTAAAAGAAATTGTTAAAAGGAACAAAACAGGATTGTATTGTGTGTGACTGTATCTCAATAAAATTGCATAAAAGGTTGGGGAACAGGGGGGACCAAACAGAACCACTGGACATGAAGACCACAATAACTGAAATGGAAAATTCCCAGGAGGATTACAACAACAGAAAGCAGAAGAAAGAATCAGGGAACTCAAAAACCAGACAATTGAAATGAGACAGGTTGAGGAGAAGAAAGAAAAAAGAATGGTAAAAAGTGAAAATAGCTTGAGATCTCTGGAACACCATCAAGCATACCAATGTACACATTATGGGAATCCTACAAGGAGAAAGGAAAGGGGCAGAGGGAACAGTCAAAGAAATAATGACAAAGAACTTCTCCAACTTAGCAAAGACGCGAAAATGCACATCCAAGAAGCCCAGAGAACACCAAACAGGATAAACATGAAAAATATACCCCGTTATGTATTGGTCACACTGTTGAGTGTAAAGCCAAGGAAAGAGTTCTGAAAGCTGCAAGAGTAAAGCAATGCGGTTTATACAGGGAGCCCCAATTAGACTGAGGGTCGATTTCTCATCAGAATGGAAGCAAGAAGGCAGTGGGTTGAAACACTTAGAGAGCTGAAAGAACAAAACAAAACAATTTCCTACCAAGAATTTTACATCCGGTGAGATTTTCTTTCAAAAATCAGGAAGAGATTAAGACATTCACAGAGAAACAAAAGCTAAGGAAGTTCTTCACCACTAAACTTTGCCTGCCCTACAAGCAATGCTAAAGGGAGTTCTTCAAAAAAGGAAAGGACACTAGACAGTGGTTCAAAGCGAAACAAAGACCTTTGGTAAAGGTAACTATTTGGGTACACGATTTGCCCTTACTATTATATTTGTTAGTATGTAACTCCACTTCTTACTTCCAACAGGTGCTAAATTGCAACTGCATAAAAAATAATGGTAAATACATTTTTTGACATACAATGTACAAAGATATAATTAGTAAGAAGTGCAAAATGTGTATGCTATTTAAGTCAGGTTGGTATAACACCCCACTTGACTGTTATATATTTAGGATTTAAATTTTAACCCCATGATAGCCACAAGAGAAATATATGAAAAATATATCTTGATGGAAATGAGAAGGTGTGAGGACCAGGGCTCGGAGCCCTGCCCCCTCCTCCATTATGAGATACAGCAGCCACCTATGTGACCAGGCAATAGGCCCCTCCCCACCCCACAGGAAGAGAGGCATTAAAATAAACTTCCCCTTGTCACAAACCTTTATAAGCCTCCCCCTTGACACTCTTTTTTTGTGTGTGTGCAGTTCACTTTTCATGGCTAGCCGCAACTGTGAGACCATTATCTCCTGTCAGTAAGTCCAAAATAAATCTATGTCCACTTCTGTGCCTGGTGTGTTTTTTAGTCTCAGGGCTAAGCTGGGTTGGAACAGAAGGCACTCAATATGGCACAACACAAAAAAACATAAATATAAAAGAAGAAATGAATGGAAAAACTGAGGGGCAAAAAAAGAATAAAGCCTGTAAAAACTAAATAGCAAAATGGCAGAATAACGGTCTTTATCAGTAGTGACTTTGCATGCAAATGGATTAAACTCTCCAGTCAAAAGGCAGAGACTCACAGAGTGAATAAAAAAGGCACGACCCAACTATATGCTGTCTGCAAGAGACACCTTAAATTCAATGACACAAGCAGGCTGAAAATGAAAGGATGGAAAAAAACATACCATGTAAGCAGTAACCAAGAGAGGAGCTTGGGTAGCTATACTACCAATAGATAAAATAGACTGTAAGTCAAAAACAGTTACAAGGGACAAAAAAATGGTCATTATATATGGCTAAAAGGGTCAATTCAGCAGGAAGATGTAACAATTATAAATATATATGTACCTAATAGCAGAGCCCAAAAATACATGAAGTAAATACTTACAGATTTGAAGGGAGAAATTGACAGTTCTACATTAAGAGTAGGAGACTTCAATACACCACTTTCAGTAATGGATAGAACATCAAGATGGAAGATCAGCAAGGAAATATAAGACTGCAATGATACTCTAGAACAACTAGACTAAACCATATATAGAACATTTCATCCAACAACATTAGAATACACATTCTACTCAAGTTCACATGGATCACTCTCCAGGATAGACCACATCTTAGGTCACAAAACAAGTCTTAAAAAATTCAAAATATTGAAATCATGCAATGTATCCTCTCAGACCAGTGAAACGAAACAAAAAATAATTAACAGAGGGGGAAACTGAAAACCAAATTTATGTGGAAATTAAACAGCATACTCTTAAACAACCAATCATTTAAAGATGAAATCACAAGGAAAATTAGCAAATATCTTGAGGCAAATGAAAATGAAAATATGAAATATCAAAACTGATTATGGGATGTAGCAAAGGCAGTGCTGAGAGGGAAATTTAGACTCTAAATGTTTACATTAAAAAAGAAGAAAGATTTCACATCAGAGATCGAATCTCAAAATTGGAAGAACTAGATAAAGAAGAGCAAAATAAACCCAAAGAGAGCAGCAAGAAGGAAATTACAAAGGTAAGAGTGGAGATAAATGAAACAGAGAACAACAACAAAATCAAAAGTTGGTTCTTTGAAAAGATCAATAAAATTGACAGACCTTTAGCTAACCTGAAAAAAAGAAAAAAGGAAAAGGACACAACTAAAATCAGAAATTAAAAGGGAGACATTATTACCAAACCTGCTGAAATAAAAAGGTCTATAAGAGAATACTATGCACTGAACTCCAGTAAGTTAAAACACCTAGATGAAATGCACAAATTCTTAAGAAACACAAACTACCCACACTTACTCAAGAAGAAATAGAAGATCTCAACAAACCAATTACTATCAAAGGGATTGAACAGTCATCAAAAACGTCTGAACAGAGAAAATCCCAGGACCAGATGGCTTCACAGGGGAATTTTACAAAATATTCCAAGAAGATTAACACCAAATTCTGCTCAAACTCTTCCAAAAAAATTGAAGAGGAGGTGATACTCCCTAATTCATTCCACAAGGTGGACATCACATTCATACCAGAGCCAGATAAATATACTATAAGAAAAGAAAATTACAGTTCAATACCTCTATGAATATAGGTACAAAAATACTCAACAAAATACCAGCAAACTGAATCCAGCAGCATATTAAAAGAATTATACACCATGATCAAATGGGATTTATCCCTGGTATGCAACGTGGCTCAACATAAGTAAATCAATTTACGTAATGCACCGCATTAACAGAATGAAGGGGAAAAAACCCCAAATGATCATCTCAATTGATGCAGAAAAGGCACCTGACAAAATCCAGCACCCCTTTCTTGATAAACACTCTTAGAAAACGAGGACTAGAAGGAAACTTTCTCAACCTGATAAAGGGCACGTAAGAATAACCCACAACTAACATCCTACTTAATGATGCAAGACTGAAAGCTTACCTGTTAACATCAGGATCAAGACAAGGATGCACTCTGCTACCACTGTTATTCAGTAATTTTCTGGAAGTTCTTGCCAGAACAATTAGGCAAGAAAAAGAAAATAAAAGGTATCTAAATTGGAAAGGAAGAACTACAACTTTCCATTTGCATATGACATGATCCTACATATAGAAAACCCTGAAAAATCCACAGCAAAGCTACTAGAGCTAATAACTGAATTCAGCAAAGTGGCAGGGTACAAGACCAATACATACGTAATTGAATAATCGGAAGAAGAACTAAGACAACAATTCCACTTGCAACAGCAATTAAAAGAATGACATATCTAGGAATAAATCTAACCAAGGATGTAAAGGATATGTATACAGAAAACCACAAAACATTGTTAAAAGAAATCAAAGAAATAAATGTAAAGACATTCCATTTTCATGGATTGGAAGATTAAATATTGTTAAGACATCAATTCTCCCCACAGTGATTTACAGATTCAATCCAATCCCAATCAAATTTCCAACAACGTTCTTTGCAGAAATGGAAAAGTCAATCACCAGTTTATATGGAAGAGTAAGAAGCTTGGAATAGCCAAAGCTATCTCGAAAAAGAATGAAGTTGGAGGACTCATACTTCCCTATCTTAAAACTTATCACAAAGTCACAATAATCAAAACAGCATGGTAATGGCACAAGGGCATACATATAGACCAAAAGAATCAAATTGAGAGCTCATATTTATGGCCAATGGATTTTTCTCAAGGGAGGAGAGACCACTCAATTGGGAAAGAATAATCTCTTCAGCAAATGGTGCTTGGAAAATTGGATCTCCAATTACAAAAGAAAGGAAGATCCCTACCCTCACACCTTATATAAAATTTACTCAAACTGGATCCAAGACTTAACTATAAGAGGCAGTACTAAGATTGACAGACAGATATACAGATGGATTCATAAAGGTGGATTAGTAGATCAGTCAATGTAGCAGTATGTTAAAATTGATGGATCTGGGTAATGGCAGGGCAGAGAGGAGACCAGGAGAGTGGGGATTTGCTGGAATTCTCAGTATAGGGTTTGTATCATCTTTGCAACTTTCCTGTAAATTTGACACTATTTCAAAATAAAAGGTTTAAAAAAAATTAAATTAAAATATGAATTAAAATAACCAAGATGGAAAATAATAGGTGTTAGTGAGGATGTGTAGGAATTGGAGCCCTCATACATTGCTGGTGGGAATGTAAAATTTCAGCTGCTATGGAAAGCAATTTGGGGTTCCTCCAAAAGTTGAACACAGAATCACATGACCCAGCAATTCCAACCCTAAGTATATAACCCAAAGAACTGAAAACAGCTACATGTGCATGCATTATTTATAGCAGCAGTATAGAGCCCAAAGGTGAACACAACCCAAGGGTCCATCAAAGGATAAAATGGATGAACAAAATGGGTTATATCCTTAAAATGGAGTATTATTCAACCATGAAAAGAAGTGCTGATAATACAATATGAACATACTTCAAAAACATTAAGCTAAGTGAAAGAAGCCAGATGCAAAAGGCCACATTTGGATGATTCCATTTATGTGAAAAATCCACAACAGGCAAATCCAGATTAGTGATTACCAGGCTTTGGAAGGAGGGGGAAGTCACGAGTGATTGTTTAACAAGGTATGGAGTTTCTATTTGGTGTGATAAAAATGTTGTGGAATTTGGCAGTGGTAATGGTTGTAAAATACTGTGAATTTACTAAAAGTCACTATATTTTACATTTTAAAATGGTTAAAATAGTGAATTTGATGGTACGTGAATTTTACTTCAATTGAAAAAAGGGAATAAATTAAAAGATACAACTTGGATGACTCTCAGAGGTTAACTGAATGAAGTCAGTCTCAAATATTATGATTCCACTTACATCACATTCTCAAAAAGACAAAACTATACAGAGATGAATAAAAGAGGTTTTTTGTGGGAGGTGAGATTACAAAAAGATACCATCAAGCATCTTCTTAGAAATCTACAATCTTGGACCCTACCCCAGATCTACTGGGGATAAATCTCTGGGCATAGGGTTCAGGAATCTTGGTTATAACAATCTTTTCAGGTGATTCTCACGCTCACTAGTAAGTCTGAGAAGGACTGTCCCAGAGAAAGTGCACCCTCGGGTGCAAAAAAGGGTGGACTGGAAAAAATAATTCATCCATTGGAAAAGGATGTTTTTCTCCTTCTAGAAGAGAGAAAGGATGGAAGTCTGTTTGGAGAAATTTAACCCCTAACTTATGCAAACATATGCTATTTCAGCTGTTCTAACTTTTTTGACCCTAGAACCCCTTTAGACCCTAGTGTTTATTTGCTGTATTCAAAATCAAAACAGTGTCTCTCTGCCTGCACCCCACCCCTCCCTGAGCCTGGTGGGCTGTGCCTGGGCACACCCGCGTGTGCTGCCACCCGGAGCTCACCACCACCCTGCGCCAGGCCCATGCCCCGCAGCCACTTTGTATACTTAGACCCCGTTACCCTGCATGCACCAGGCACCATAGGCACCTTTGAAATGATGAACATATGCGAATAGATCCTGAAGAGGAAGCCGCATGACAGTGAAAGGTCCACCTGTAGCATCTTGGAGCACACAGTCATCAAAGCTGTTGAGGCACTTGTGTGCCTGAGCTCTGGGGTCAGAGATCCCAGAAAAGTGACCTATTAAGGATGAGGCCCCTCGCACCTGTCTCTGACTCTGGGGGTGTCACCACCACTGTACATATGGATGCAGCCATACCCGAGCTACCAAAGGACTTCCATTTTTTACCAACCCTGTGCATGACTCCTCCTCAGGGCCCTGATCTCCTAGAAACATTAACAGGAACACTTGTTCTCTCTGAAGTACCTGATTCCAAAGCACACATGGTCACAACGACCTTCTGCCACTGCCATGGCAGCCAAAGTGTTGAGCTGGAAGGCAGAGAGTGGGCTGCCTAGACTGAGGGCTGAGATGCTGGAGCCAGACCCTGGCCCGCGCTCCAGAGCCATGCTGGTGAGTGTGATCCACTACATGGGGGAAGAGTCCTGCTCCCCCAAACTCGAGACAAGAGAGAAGAAGCAGCACAGTTTTGGGGACATTTTGAAACTATGCAGGACACAGTCCTCATAGTCAGTTTACTCAGCACTAACTCGGTGTCCTGTCAGCCTTGCTTGCACAGCTCTTGTGGCCTGATTCCCACTGATAAAAGCCAGCAGGCAGGGTGACCCACTGCAATTCAGACCTGCTAAACAAAGAATTATGAAAATCACTTGCCAACCAAGGATGCCCCCTGTCCCTGATTTCTGTCCCTGTTCCCAGTCCACCTGTCCTTTGCCAAATGACTCCTGTGACTGGATAGCGTAGCATATCAGCCTTTTTGAAGTCCCCTCCTCCACTGTCTGCAGGGACTGTCAAACCCATCTAACTCACACAGCTCCAGTGCCCCATCCTGTGTTCATGGGATCATCTATACCTCAAGGAACTGTGATGCTGGTTCTCTCCCAGCCTGCCACCTGCTTGTCTAGGTCTAATGTCATGGCAGTTGAGAACACTAAGTTATTGCCCCTTGCCCCTGCTCTAGTCTTCATCACCTCCAGCCAAAACTGAATCCACATGGTAGACTTCCCCCAAAGGAGGAACTATGTTTTCAACTTTCCAGGTGCTGGAAGATCTACTTAAAAGTTCCCACCTCAAGGCTCTTCTTCATACTCACAGAGGGGAGAAGTCTTTCAGCTGCAACTGGGATAGCTGTGATAAAAAAAAATTTGCTCCTTCAGATGAACTTTCTCACCACCACAGAACTCACACAGAGCAGAAGTTTGTGTGCCCAGTGTGCAATTTGCGCTCCATGCACAGCAACCACCTGATGAAGCATGCCCAGCATCACATGACTACTTTAAAGATACCTGGCTGGCAGGCTGTGGTCGGAAAACTGGACAGAATTGCCTCAGTAGAGAACCTCAGAGGCTGTTGGTACCATGCCAGCTTCCGCCTGAAAGGTCAGCCAGGGAATTACCTGTGGGATTTTAAAAAGTCTCTATTCAGGAATGGAAATAACACAAAAGAGAACTAATGGTTTCCTCTCCAAATAAATTGGGAGATCAGTGGTAAGTGAGGAACTGGTTCTGATGAAAGCCCATTAACTATTCCTTTTGGTTGGGACCCTGTTCAATATCTTGTAATTTTCAGAAATTTCTTTAAAATGGAAGAAAATTTGATAAGCTAAGTCACCAGCATTCAAACAAACATTTCGGCAAAAACAGCTTACAAAGTCTGGGGTTTTATAACCTTTCTATTCATGTTTTGTAGAAATGAGACAAGGTACTAGTTTTTATACTGTTTATCACCAATTTCCAGACAGATGATTTTACAACCTGTTTTTCAGTGTCTAATTACAAAGATTTTATAATGACCCTACTTTTAGTAAACTTGGTGCATTAAGCAGCCAAAAAAAGAAATCACAAGTTTATAATCTGGCCTTTTAGATCTAAAAATATTTTAGAATCAGAACTGGTTAAGTAAGGGGCCTCTTAAAGAAAAGGGAAAAATAAACTTTGAAGTCAGCTTCTTTGTAACATTTTCAAGGAAAATTTCAAGCAACCATTCCTTTTAGGCTATAGCCCAAGAAACTAAAATTTTGGTTAACTTGAATCAGTCACTTGTGTCCAAGGTGTCTCATAAAGGATGCACCCCAGAAGATAACTTAAAATACTCAACAGATTTCCAGTGAGCAGGGAGCTGCTGTAGTAGGATTTGAGTGGCTGTGTTTAACATCTGTCTTTTGGTTTTTATCTAAAACACCAAAAGGATAATAAAAGCACTCAAGTAACTGGATGCTTTGTAAACAGTAAATTAATTTCTTTTGATGTGGCCTTACCCATAACATATTGTGGATAGAATAATTTCTTAGAGTGAAAGGGAATGTCCTTACTGGTTGAATGAACTTTTCATCAAAGTACAGCTTACCTGAAGTAAAGCACGTGTGCAAACTGCTCTAATTCCTTTATTTATTAAATATTAAATATTAAACTGCTCTAATTCCTTTATTTATTAAATATTAAAAACTATAGGAAATGCAAATTAGGCAGTGATACTACTCAGCTGCCCTTTTATTTGTTTTGTTTGGAAGAAACTGTTTTGTTCGAACAGAAAATTACCTGGAATGGGGTAAAAGTGAGAACTGTGTTTTGCATTCTACCTAGAAAATAAATCATGGCACCACGTTTAAGATCTGTGAGTACATGTACCAGATATACAAGAGACTTCTCCTCCTGTGTCCAGTAAACCACTGAAGCTGTGTTTTTGTTAAACGTTGGAAATTCAGGCAACAGAGTAAATATAAGGAACATATGGAATGCTGCACTGTCTTGGCCTGGAACTATTTCTTTATTGTGCAGTATGTATTTAGATTTTGTCTTCTCCTTTTAGTTATTGTTATTTACCTTTAAAATGATGGTAAGATGAAATATTGAATAATTAAATGTAAGTTTTGTGTTCAGATCTTTTTCATCTTTGATATAACCCCTCACCTGGTCATTCATTCAGTTTTACTTGATAATCATGTTGGGCTTTATTATCAAATGCTATTTTGACATATGTATGTAAGTGTTATCTGTATTTTTATGAGAGTTTCACATTTTCAGAAACATATTTTTACTTGTCATGAGATACAATTGCAAGAGAACTATAATTAAATGTAGATAATATCTCCAGTTTTTCTCCATCAACCCAATCCTATCTCTTACCACTCACATCTTAAATCAGCACAAACATTTTTGACAATATGCCACAAATGCTATCAAATTTGGATATTTCTCTTAATTACGACACGCAAAAATAACTTTGTCCTACTAGTGCTCTAGTGGATAATGCAAGGCCTTTGAGTATTTGTTTGATTCTCACATAGAACTTCATTCTCGGAGCAGTGTTGGATCTAAAAAATAGAGATGTTTAAAAATGGTTTTAAATTTACACTTCCATTTCTTGATTAGTTTAGAAATAATTTACAGAAATGTCTTTTTCCTGTTTGTTCACTTAAAGATTGTAACCTTGAAACAGTTTGCATCTGAAAAAATCATTATCCTGAGAACCAGAACCCTTGTTGTTTGTGGCTTTCCTCTTCTGAAGTCTCTGGGTATTAGGGGCAGGAGTGATGACGCAGGATCCTCCAGTGCACTTTATTCCTGAGCACTTTCGCTTGACCTTTTTTGATTTTGAGTCTTTTAAGTAGTTTCAATAATAAAATTTTAAATGTTTCATAATTATGTTTTATGTAACAGGCTTTGATTTATTATTTAAATGAATATTTGTAAGTTTTTACTTTGAATCATATAAAATGTTTTTTTGATTTGCAAAAAAAAAAAAAATTAAAACAAAAGTTTCAAACCCAAGAAAACACAAGACTTCAACTGCATTAGCCATCACAATAATGACATTATCATATCTGACACGCTCTGGAAAACTCCACCAGTGAGACAACGACAGTGAAAAAGTCAAATAATGTCTGAGTATTGTTATTAAAATAATTTTGATCTCCCAGACCCACATGAGTCCCTGGACCACACTTTGAGATTCTTCACTATGAAATTAGCCTCAAATTGCCCCACCAGAAGCATAAATGCAGACCTTTTCTAGAGGAAAGCTCTTGTGACCTGGATGAGCTCACAATCAAAAGACAAAAATCATAAAATACAGAGAGCAAGAAGGAACAGACCCAACAAATGGGAAGGTTAAACTCCTATAAACTTGAGATAACTTATACTACAGTTGTACAAACTATTTATACTTATTACAATTGAAGTAAATGATATCTTTAATGATACAAAAATGTAGTGTAAACATTTTAAATGATGTTATGATACATATTATATGTTATTACTGTATGTGTGAGGCATTTATATCACTGCTTAAAAGCGTCAACATTGCAATTAATCTTTAAGAAACTATCACTTTTTAAATTTTGGTGGTATATCTGCACACAATTATCTGAAATGCTATTAACACAATCCTCCCTTTTCCAACAACACATTTGTATGAGTATGGATTTTCTTCATATTCTGCAATCAAAACAACAATAAAGAGTTGAATGAAGAAGCAGCTGTAACAATCTAGCTATCTTTTATCAACCGAAACATAAATATGCAAAATTGTAAAAACAATAGCCCTTTTCTGTATTTTTTTTTGAAAATATAACTTTCATTAAAATGATATTTGGCATTTAATGAGTTGATCACTGTTTTTTATGTTATTAATATTTCTTAAACTTCTGTTTTAATTTCTAATATGGTAAATAACACTAGATAAAATTCACATAAACAATAGCCCTTTGAGGTTTTCAACAATATTAAGAAGTCTTGAGACCAAAATGTTTGAGAACTACTTCTCTAGGACACCAAAATGCAAGTGAATAATAATGGGAGGAAACTACAGGACATAAGACAACATACCAAATTAAAATAGTTAAACCAGCACTACCCAAAGAATAGATACACTAGAATAGATATACCACCTTGGGAAATAAGGAATTACCAAACACTAAAAGGCATACAACATTTAATGGGTGACAGACTAGCTATTCATTAAGAGGACATTTCCACCACAAGAATCTATAAAATATCATGGTACCACAAACAATGGTTAATATTCTTATTTGAAATACCACTGCTTCATATCACAATAGAAGAGTAGTCCTGGTATTTGCTGTACTATCATAAAAAAAAAGCATAAAAATATTATTTTAAATTACATATTAAGTATCTTATAAAATACTAATAGTAACTTACATTAAGCTTCATTATTTTACGTAATCTTCACAAAAATCCTGATGGAAGTACTATTACTATGACCAATTTACAGAGGCAGATACTGAAGCCAAACTACAAAAGAAAAGTTGGGATTCAAACTGAAGTATTTTCTACCTAAAGCAGAGTTCAATAAATGTTTCCTGTAAAAGGCTAGATAGTAAATATTTTAGGTGATGAAGGCCTTATACCATCTCTGTCACATGTTTTTTCTTTAATACACATTACAAAAATCATCCTTAAGCTATTCAGCCTTATAAAAAACAGACTGCAGCTGAGATGAGCTTTTCTCTAATAGCTTACCTGAGAGAATCAAGCCTCAATGCCCTAAAGTATCCACGGTATGTAATGAATTAACTTCTCTCCTATGAATCTAGAATGCTACTGGTTATATTCCATCCTTGAGAGAATTGACAGCCACTCAAATAATATTTGGTGTTCAGTGGTTCACCTGCATTCAATATGAGAAAGAAATAACTGGCTATCTGGCTTTCTAAAATTATACTGGTGGCTCACTACACCAACCAAGAGACAGAGAATTGAATTGCAAAGTGTTGCTATACACTTACATTGTACTCATTAAGCATACAGATAACCTAAAAAAAGACGGCTTTAAAATACATTTTCCTGAAGCTAGAAGGAGTCTGGCTATGCCCTCAAGGGGAAAAAAAAAGATATAAAACACTGCAAAGTTAAATCACTTTCAACTGACAGCTCTAAAGGTCACAGATTATTAAAGACTCTGAACTCAAAAGCTACACTGCCTGTGGGGGCAATGACAATTTAAGTCAAATAGAGCTTAAGGATTTCCAACATTAAGAGTGAGCCATAACTGGATCAAGACGGATCCAAGAGGTGTTTCAGGGCTCCATATACCCACAGACGTTTCTGCAAGAACTGGCAGAAACACGTTTCCTAAAACCTCCAGAAAACAGTTAAAAGACTGTAGTAAAAGGTCAAGTGCCGAATCAAGAAAAAGCCTACTCGAAAGCAGCAGGATCTCATGGCACTCTGGCTGGCCTCCCCCCCATTCCCTCACCAGCAGGGCATGAAGCCGGCCTGTGTTTGCAGTGTGCATCCCTGAGCATGGTTCAAGAGGGAGGAGAGTAACCCTTCTGC
>PVKY010005593.1:0-17158 GCA_004027775.1 Bradypus variegatus
TAGTTGTTTCTGTTTTTTTTTAGTTGTTCCAGGGGGACTACTTAGCTTCCACTCCTCTCTATGCTGCCATTTTCCTCTCTACCGCCTAGAGTATTTTTAATCTCTATTATTGCACCTTTCATCCCCTTAATTTCTGTTATATTTCTTTTTCTGCTTTAAAATTCTTCTTAATATCCTCTAATTCTTTATGCATATTTTACTTTTATTCCTTGAGTTGATTTAGGAAATTTGTTTGAATGTTTTTGATTAGTTGTTCCAAATTCTATGTCTCCTCTGAAGTTTTAGTTTGTTCCCTTTACTGAGTCATAGCTTCCTGTTTCTTATTATGGCTTGTAATTTTTTGCTAATTTCTGGGCATCTGATTATTGAGTAGATCAGGTTTCTCTTTGCTCTGTCACTTGCTCATGGCAACAGAGCACTTTATCTCTCTGAAACACAACTTTTTCTTATCAGTAAAATGTGGATAACATAGTACCTATGTCAGGGCTGTCATGAAGATGAATATGGGGAGAAAGCAAACATAAGTGGTTGTTTTTGTTATCCTTCCATTTTGTTTCAACTGTCCCCCACCTCCCAAGAAGCCATCCATTGGTTGCACAGCCCACTGGTGCTGTCTGATTACTTGTCTTCCCTGTCTAGCTGAGTTCCCCCCAGGCCTGGGATCCATTCGGATCCACCTCACCAGGGCTATACTGGTTTGTATATATCATGTCCCCCCAAGTCATATTCTTTAATGTAGTCTTGTTGGGGGCAGATTTATTAGTCTTTTGATTAGGGTGGAAACTTTCGATTGAGTGTTTCCATGGAGATTTGACTCATCCAACTGTGGGTGATACTTTTGATTAGATTATTTGCAAGGAGATGTGGCCCCACCCATTCAGGGTGGGCCTTGATCAGTTCACTGGAGTATTTGAGAAGCTAAGAGCTGACAGACGCAGATGCTTGCTGATTCTTAGAGATGCTTGGAGATGCAGACAGAAGGATATTTGGAGATGTTAAGGTAAGAGATGAAGCCCAGGGTTTGCCCCAGAGAAGTTAAGAGAGGAACCCGGATGCTTAGAGAGAAATGCCCTGGGAGAACAAGCAAGGGCACACATGAGTTGAGAAAGAGGAGCTAAGAGAAACCCAGAGACATTCTGGAGAAAGCCATTTTGAAACACAACCCAGGAGCAAGGGAACAGCAGACACTAGCCATGTGCCTTCCCAGCTGACAGAGGTGTTCCGGATGCCGTTGGCATCTCTTCAATGAAGGTATCCTCTTGTTGATGCCTTAGTTTGGATACTTTTATGGCCTTAGGACTGTAAATCTGTAATCAAATACCCACCCCATCCCCTTTATAAAAGCCAGTCCATTTCTGATATTGTTCATAATGGCAGCATTAGCAAACAGGAACAAGGGCCAACGTCTGAGTAGCAACTCAGCGTGGGGCACTGAACTTAACCTGTGAGGATGTTCAACCAAAGGAGGACCACGCGGCCACCTTCTAGGGGGCAGAGCCAACGCCACCACATGTGGCAACCGTCCACCTAAATCTAATGGGCGAGAATCTGCTCATTCATTCAAATGAGCATCCTGTCTGCCCAGAAGGGAAGGGGAGCGAATGGCTTTATAATAAAGGGACATGTACATAACAGAGATAGACTGGAGCAGGAGAGTGGGGGGCTGGTACCCATGGAGACAGGCACTGCAGCAACATGTGAGTGGAGGCAGCAGGAAGAGACATTCTCTATGGCAGGGATACAGTGAAGAGCAAATAACTGTGTCGGGTGCGGGCAAAGGGCAGGGGGAAAGACCACCTTACTGGGGCAAGGGGAGAAGGGAGAAGGAAGAGACCACTTGGGCCCAGCCACTGAATCGGACTGTCCCGGACCTGCTCCTGGTGCCCTCCTTTCTCAGGCGGCCACTGTGTGCACATCAGTGTGGCTCGTTCCAAGGCCTGTTCCTACCCTCAAACTTTTCTTTCTGACAAAGCTTAGGGGAGTGGGTGGTAGACCCAGGGTTTGACCCCTCCTCTGGTTTTCATATTTGGAACAGGATTTAAAGACTGTGGTTTGTGGGTAGGGTGGGGTTGGGATGAGGGGCTCCCTGCACAATAGTCAAAGGTGTCTTCTGAGGCTCTAAAGGTGCAGGGACCAAACCCAGGCCCTCAACACCACAATCTTGTCGCTCTTCCCATCATTTGCATCCATCCCTGTTGGTTTCACATTTCACCCTCACCTTGGCCCTAGGGACCACAGTAAACCCTGCAAGGCACCCCACTCTGACGCTGGCTGCCCAAACGGCTCCATGTTTATCCTTTGATAAACAGAATTCAACAGACAGCATTAAGGATGCATAAGGGAGAGTGGAAGAGAGCAAGTTATCTTCATGAGGTGCTTATAAACTAGTGCACATCATCTGATCATATGTGACCCCGTGGTTCCCGTCTGCAAAATGGGAACTGTGCTCCGTAGGGGGTAGTTTCGAGGAGTTAATGATTTTGAGAGCAGTTCCCAGTTTTTTGAGGCAAAAGTGCCTGGGGAGTGCAAAATGACCTTCGAAAAGGAACGGTGAGGGATGCACTCCTTAAGGAAAGCAGCAGTGTCCCGGCCACACTGGATACCATGCAAAGGCCTTGAGAACCACAAACCAGGGGTGCCCAGTGCATCCCAGCGGCGGCGCTTTCGTCCTCGTCCTGCCCCCACGCGACTCCTGGGCCAGCGGGTCATCCTCCCAAGCTGCGGGAGGTCAAGCCCGGACAGAAGCTAAAATAACTCGGATCTATCCGCGCTCACTGGCTGCTTGCTCAGCACTTTGCAGCACTGTTTGGCTTCATCCTCACAAGGATCTTGTGAGGTAGCATTATAGCCCTGTCGTGTATATGGTGAGACAGACTGGAAGACGTTGCCGGACCACCCAAGAACATCGGCTGGGAGCAGGAGAGGATTCAAGCCCAGGGCTCTGTCAGGATCCAAAGCCAAAGCTCTAAAGTATAATATATCCAAGGCCTCCCTTTCCGAGAAAATGTCACCGCGCACCTCGCGTCTCCGCTCAGGCTCAGGGCTGGTCAGCGCGCAGAGCCGGTAGAACCGGTTTGGGGAGAGCTGTACGCGGTGAATAGGCGGGCCCATTCCCAGGAGACTCCCTGCCTTCTTGCCCAGTCTCTGGCACCTGCTGGTCTTTCGGCTGCGAGCAAAGACAGAAATGGAAACAATTTTTCTCCCGCCCCGCAGACTCCCACCCCACCCGCCTCCAGCGGCTCTTCTAGAGAGGCTCGGGTCGCACTCACCGGCGCGCTGTGCCCGGGCTGTTTCTGCGGTGCCACACGCGTCCCGCCGGGCGCGATCCCGCATCCCCAGTCCGCCGGGAGGCAGCGGTACCAGACGGGGCGGGGCGGTCTGTCCACTCTGCGGCCGCCTCTCTGCCGGGTCCCGGAATTAGGGAAACCACGCATTGCGCCAGACCCCGCGGAGGCGCGGCGGAGAGAGATGGGAGGAGAGCGGGAGCCGCGGCCAGGCCAGGGTTGGAATGGGGCGCGGCTCCCCCCGCAGACCGTTCCCCGGCCTTTCTCCCGCAGTCTCGTAGTGGGCTGTGGTCACGGTAGGGCTATCTGGGGAGGCCCGGGTGGCGTCCGGCCGTGGCGCGCGGAGCAGCCAGTTCTCGCCCCTCCCCGCATTCTAGCTCATGCCCCCAGCCCTCGGCTCCTTGGCGAGCCATAGCTGGGGGGGAGGGCAACCCTTTTAGCAAGAGGGACAATGAAAGAAAACAAAACATTTCCAGGCCAAACTTCTGTTTTTTTTCATTCGAAACGAAAAATTCTGAGTTCTGTGGGGTGGGAAGTTGCTGCGGCTAAGATGACCCACTTTATTCAGTGGAAGAAGGTCGGGGAGAAAATAGGCGCCGCGGCCAGTCATTCGGCCGCGTTGTTGGAGAAGCGGAGAGGCAGATACTGCTTCACCCGGGATAGCTGCTCACTCCCGGCAGCCGCCAGCAGCCAGCGGCAGCGCGTTTCGTCCTGGAAGCAGCCTAGCGGTGGTGTGTGTGTGTGTGGTGTCTGTCTGTGTGTACTGTGCCCCTTTCCACTTTCCGCAGGTGGGGGACAGGTTTCCCGGGAGCCGGGGCTGGAGGGGGTCATCGTGTTCACGGGGAGCCAGAGCCCAGGAGCCCGGGCTCTCTTCTCGGCGCGGTATCAGCAAGGGCTCGCGACGCGCGAGGGCAGGGCGTGGCACCTCCCCTTCCCAGGCCCCTCAGGCTGAGCATTCCCACCCGCGGGCTCCAGGGAGGAGTGTGGGTGCTGCCCAGACCCGGGAATGTTACACTAAGCCTCCTCTGTGACGCCATACTGAAGAGGAGATCCTCCATCACCCTGCCTTCCGTGTCAGATGTCTTTTTGGTAGGTACTAGGTAGAATTCCTTCACCTGTGTTCTTCACGCTTCACAGAAACCTTATACAAAAGAAAACCTACTCTGAGATAGACTTTAATGCAACAAATATCAGAAATGTTACGTACGTAGTTCAAGACTTCTGACAAATGAAAACACTCGGCTAATCACTGCCCAGTCAAGATACAGAACACTTTCTTTATCCCAGAAAGTCAGCCGCACGCTCTTTTGCAGTCAGTTCTCCATCCCCTCTGCCCCCCACCCTGGCCCCAGACAACCACATATCTGATTTCAATCACTACACTCTTGTCTTTCCTAGAATTTCGTCTAAGTAGAATCCTACAGCATGTGGTCTTTTGAGATTCATCCATGTTCTATCAGTAGTTCCTCATCATTGTTGAGTGGCATTCCACAGTGTGTAAATACCATTGTTTGTTTAACCATTTGGACACTGGTGGGGGACTGGGGAAGGGTGAGCTGGGCTGGAAGGGAGGCCTCCTAACAGGGCCCCAAATGAGGGCATTTGGGTTGTTACTGTACATCTGGCTTGTTTTCAGTTTGGAGGCGCTGTGAACAAAGCTGTCTTGAACATTCCTATAAAAGTCTTTGTGTGGATACACATTTTCATTTCCCTTTAGAAATCTACCTAGAAGTAGGTGAACTGCCCAGTTGTATGGTGTTTAGATTATTATTATTTTTTTATTCATTTTATTGAGATATAGTCACATACCACACAGTCATACAAAACAAATCATACATTTGATTGTTCACAGTACCATTACATAGTTGTACATTCATCACCTAGATCAATCCCAGACACCTTCATTAGCACACACACACAAATAACAAGAATAATAATTAAAGTGAAAAAGAGCAATTAAAGTAAAAAAGAACACTGGGTGCCTTTGTCTGTTTGTTTGTTTGTTTCCTTCCCCTATTTTTCTACTCATCCATCCATAAACTAGACAAAGGGGAGTATGGTCCATATGGCTTTCCCAATCCCACTGTCACCCCTCATAAGCTACATTTTTATACAATTGTCTTCAAGATTCATGGGTTCTGGGTTGTATATTATTATTATTATTGTTATCATTTTTATTATTGGAGAAGTTGTGACTTTATAGAACTATCATGCATAAAATACTGGATTGTCATGTACATCTGTATTAGTCAGGATTCTCTAGGGAAAGAGAACTAACAGGACATATTTGTAAATATTATGAGATTTTTATAAAAATTGTCTCATGACTGTAGGGATGCATAAGTCCAAATTCCATAGGGCAAGCTGCAAACTGGGAACTCCTATGAAGATTTTTGATGAATTCCCCAAGAGAAGCTGGTTGGCTGAAGTAGAGGTAGAAATTCTCTTTTCTCCTTTTAAAGCGTTCAGCTGATTTGCTGAGAGGTCTCTCACTGTTGAAGGCAGTCTCCTCAGTTGATTGTTGATCAACCATAGATGCAATCAACTTACTGATGATTTAAGTTCATGAATTGTCCTCACAGTAACAATCAGGGCAGTGCTTGCTTGACCAAACAGCTGGACACCATCACCTGGCCTAGTTGACCTAACCTAACCATCACACCACCCTATTATTGATATTTTGTGTTGGTATGGCACATTTGTTACAATTGATGAAAGCACGTTTTAATAATTCTACTGTTAACTGTAGTCCGTGGTTTAACTTATGTTTCACTCTTTGTGTAGTATAGTTCCATGGATTTTATGTTTAATTTTTATTCTATTGCCATATATACAGCCTAATATTTCCCCTTTGATCACATTCAGTTTTATATTACAGTGCTGTTAATTACATTCACAGTGTTGTACTACCATCACCACCATCCATTACCAAAACATTTCCATCGTTACAAATAAGAAGTCTGAACATTTCAAGCCTTAAATTCCCATTCCCTATCTGCGCCTCATCCCCTGATAACCTGTATTGTAGATTCTGACTCTATGAGTGTGCTTATTCCAATTAATTCAATCAGTGAGATCATGCAATATTTGTCTTTTTCTGTCTGACTTATTTGACTCAACATTATGTCTTTAAGCTTCATTCATATTGTCATTCTTTTTATGGCTGAGTAAGATTTCCATTGTGTATATATATACACACACATACATATACATATACAACAATTTGTTTATCCATTCATCATTTGATGGACATGTGGGTTGCTTCCATCTTTTGATAATTGTGAATAATGCTGCTATGAACATCGAATTGCAAATATCTGCTCAAGTCCCTGTGTATAGTTCTTTTGGGTATATACCCAGAAGTGGAATTTCCAGGTCATATGGTAATTCTATACTCAACTTTCTGAGGAATGCTGAATTGTTTTCCACAGCTACTGCACCATTTTACATGCCAACAGCAATGAATGAGGGTTCTTATTTCTCCACATCCTTTCCAGCACTTGTAATTTTCCATTTTTTTTAAAATAATGGCAATTGTAATGGGTGTGAAATGCTATCCCACTGTGGTTTTGATTTGGGTTCCCCTGATGGCAATGTTGTGCATCTTTTCACATGCATTCTGGCTGCTTGTGTATCTTCTTTGGAGAGATCTCTATTCAAGACTTTTGTTGTGAAGTTGAAGGATGTTCTGGATATTAAACCTTTATCAGATAAGCAGTTTCCAAATATTTTCTCCCGTTGTGTAGGCTGTTGTTTTACTTTCAGGATAAAGACACAGATGTTTTTAATTTTGATAAGGCCCCATTCATCTATTTTTTCTTTTGTTGTTTGTGCTTTGGGTGTAAAGTCTAAGAAACCATTGCCTAACATAAGGTCCTGATGATGTTTCCCTATGTTTTCCTCCAGAAGTTTGATAGTTCTGGCTTTTATATTTAGATATTTGATCCATTTTGAGTTGATGTTAGTATAAAGTGTGAAGTATGGGTCCTCCTTACTTTTGCAAATAGAGATCCAGTTTTATCAGCACCATTTGTTGAAGAGCCTGTTTTTTCTCAATAGAACAGTCTTTGCCCCCTTGTCAAAAATCGGTTGGCCATAAATGTAAGGGTTGATTTCTGAGCTCTTAATTGAGTTCCATTGGTCTATGTCTGTCCTTGCGCCAGTACCATGCCGTTATTTTTTAAAATTCAATTTTATTTAGATATATTCACATACCATGCAGTCATACAAAGCGTACGTTCAGTTGTTCATAGTATCATTATATAGTTGTGCGTTCATCACCAAAATTAATTTTCGAACATTTTCATTATCACACAAACAAAAATAATGAGAATAAAAATTAAAGTGAAAAAGAACAATTAAAATGAAAAAAACACTGGGTGCCTTTTTTTTGTGTGTGCTCCCATTTTTCTACTCATCCATCCATGCACTGAACAAAGGGGAGTGTGGTCCATATGGCTTTCCCAATCACATTGTCACCCCTCATAAGCTACATTGTTATAAAATCACCTTCAAGATTCAAGGGTTCTGGATTGTTGTTTGATAGTTTCAGGTATTTACTGCTAGCTATTCCAATTCATTAGAACCTGAAAAGGGTTGTCTATATTGTGCGTAAGAGTGCCCACTAGAGTGACCTCTTGGCTATTTTGGAATCTCTCTGCAACTTAAGCTTATTTCATTTCCTTTTACATCTCCCTTTTAGTCAAGAAGATGTTCTCCATCCCACAATGCCAGGTCTACATTCCTCCCCAGGAGTCATATTCCATGTTTCCAGGGAGATTTACTCCCCTGGGTGTCAGATCCCATGTAGGGGAGAGGGCAGTGATTTCACCTGCCAAGTTGTCTTAGCTAGAGAGAGGGCCACATCTGAGCAACAAAGAGGCTTTCAGGGGGAGACTCTTGGGCACAATTATAGGCAGACCTAGCCTCTCCTTTGCAGCAACAGTCTTCCCAAGGGCACGTCCTGTGGTAGAGGGCTCAGGCCATCAAACCACCAGTCCCCTATGTTTGTGAGCACATAAGCAACCATCGAGGTGGGGTAGCCCAACACCCCTGCATAGAAACATTACTGACTTATGAGCATTAATCTTGTATCCCGCTACTTTGGTAAATTTGTTTATTAGGTCTATGAGCTGTATCCTTGATTTCTCAGGGTTTTCCAGATATTGGATCATATCGTCTGCAAATAATGACAGTTTTACTTCTTCCTTTCCAATTTGGATGTCTTTTATTTCTTTGTCTTGCCCGATTGCCCTGGCTAGCACTTCTAGCACAATGTTGAATAACAGTGGTGACAGCGGGCATCCTTGTCTTGTTCCTGATCTTAGAGGGAAGGCTTTTAGCCTCTCATAATTGAGTACTATGCTGGCTGTGGGTTTTTCATATATGTTCTTTATCATATTGAGGAAGTTTCCTTCAATTCCTACCTTTTGAAGTGTTTTTGTCAAAAAGGGATTTTGGATTTTGTCAAATGCTTTTTCAGCATCTATTGAGATGATCATTTGATTTTTCTTTTTTGATTTATTAATGTGTTGTATTGTATTGATTGATTTTCGTATGCTGAACCATCCTTGAATGCCTGGAATGAACCCCACTTGGTCATGGTGTATGATTTTTTTAATGTGTCTTTGGATTTGATTTGCAAGTACTTTGTTGAGAATTTTTGCATCTATATTCATTAGGGACATTGGCCTGTAGTTTTCCTTTTTTGTAGCATCTTTGCCTGGTTAGGTATTAGACTGATGTTAGCTTCATAAAATATGTTAGGTAGTATTCCATTTTCTTCAATGTTTTGAAAGAGTTTAAGTAAGATTGGTGTCAGTTCTTTTTGGAAAGTTGGGCTTCCCCTCTGAAGCCATCTGGCCCTGGGCATTTATTTGTGGGAAGTTTTGATGACTGATTGGATCTCTTTGCTTGTAATTGGCTGGTTGATGTCTTCTATTTCTTCTCTGGTCAGTCTAGGTTGTTCATACGTTTCCAGGAAATTGTCTATTTCCTCTACATTATTCAGTTTGTTGGCATACAGTTGTTCATAGTATCCTCTTATAATATTTTAAATTTCTTCGGGATCCACAGTAATGTCACCTTTCTCATTCATCATTTTGTTTATATGGGTCTGATTTTATCAGTGTAACTAGGGGCTTGTCAATCTTGTTGATCTTCTCATAGAACCAACTTTTGGTGTTATTTATTCTCTCTATTGTTTTTCTGTTCTCTATGTCATTTATTTCTGCTTTAATACTTGTTATTTCTTTTCTTCTACTTGGTTTAGGATTGGTTTGCTGTTCATTTTCTAGCTTCTTCAGTTGCTCCATTAATTCTTTGATTTTAGCTCTTTCTTCCTTTTTGATGTATGCATTTAGTGCTATAAATTTCCCCCTCAGTACCATTTTTGCTGCATCCCATAGGTTTGATATGCTGTGCTCTTATTTTCATTCATCTCTATGTGTTTAGCCAATTCTCTTGCTATTTCCTCTTTAACCCACTGATTGTTTAGGAGTGTGTTGTTTAACCTCCTTGTATTTGTGAATTTTATAACTTTCTGATGGTTATTGACTTCTAATTGTATTCCATTGTGGTCAGACAATGTGCTTTGAATATTTTCAATTTTTTAAAATTTATTGAGGCTTGTTTTATGTCCCAGCATATGATCTATTCTGGAGAAAGTTCTGTGAGCACTAGAGAAGAATGTGTATCCTGGTGATTTGGGATGCAATGTTCTATATGTGTCTGTTGAATCAAATTTATTTATCAGATTGTTTAGGTTTTCAATTTCCTCATTGGTCTTCTGTCTGGTTGATCTTTCTATAGGAGAGAGTGATGTGTTGAAATCTCCCACAATTATTATGGAAACATCAATTGCTTCCTTTAGTTTTAACAGTGTTTGTCTCATGTATTTTGTGGCACCTTGATTGGGTGCACAAACATTTATGATTGTTATTTGTTCTTTTAGAATTGCCCCTTTTATTAGTATGTAGTGGCCTTCTTTGTCTCTCATAACATCCTTGAATTTAAAGTCTATTTTATCTGAGATAATAGTGCTACTCCTGCTTTCTTTTAGCAGTAGCTTGCATGAAATATTTTTTCCATCCTTTCACTTTCAATTTCTTTGTGTCCCTGTGTCTAAGATGTGTCTCTTGTATGCAACATATTCATGGTACATATTTTTTGATCCATTCTACCAATCTATATCTTTTAATCAGGGAGTTTAATGCATTTACATTCAACGTTATTGTTGTGAAGGCATTTCTTGAATCAGTCATCCTATCTTTTGATTTATGTTTGTCAGATATATTTTTTCCCTGTCTGTCTTATTGTCCTTTAATGAACCAATATTGAATCTCTTTAGTACTGAACCTTCTCCATATCGCTCTCTCCTTTCTTAGTTTCTCTGTCAGTAGGGCTCCCTTTAGTATCTCAAGTAGGGTTGGTCTCTTATTAGCAAAGTCTCTCAGCATTTGTTTGTGAAAAATTTAAGCTCTTCCTCATATTTGAAGGAGAGTTTTGCTGGATAAAGTATTCTTGGTTGGAAGTTTCTCTATCTCAGAATTTTAAATATGTCATGCCACTGCCTTCTTGCCTCCCTGGTGGCCACTGAGTCTTATGCTGTTTCCTTTGTAAGTGGTGAATTGCTTTTCTCTTGCTGCTTTCAGAACTTGCTCGTTCTCTTCAGTATTTGACAATCTGATCAGAATATGTCTCAGAGTGTGGTTTATTTGGATTTATTCTATTTGGAGTTCGCTGGGCATTTATGATTTGTGTATTTATCGTGTTTAGAAGGTTTGGGAAATTTTCCCCAACAATTTCTTTGAATACTTTTCATAAACCTTTACCCTTTTCTTCCCCTTCTGGAACACCAATGACTCTTATATTGGATGTTTTATATTATCTATCATATCCCTGAGGGCCATTTCAATTTTTTTTATTTTTCCCCATTCTTTCTTTTGTTCTTTAATTTTCTGTTTTGTTGTTCTTGAGATCACTGATTTGCTGTTTAGCTTCCTCTAGTCTTATATTATGAATATCCAGAATCTTTTTAATTTGGTTCACTGTTTCTTTTAGTTTCATAAGATTTTCTATTTTTTTTATTTACTCTCACAATTTCTTCTTTATGTTCTTCTATGGTCTTCTTCATGTTCTTTATATCCTGTGCTATGTTTTCATTGTTTGTCTTTAGTTCTTTGATTAATTGCTCCAAGTATTGTCTCCTCTGATCTTTTGATTTGGATGTTTGGGTTTGGGTTATCTATATCATCTGTTTTTTACATATGCTTTAAAATTTTCTGTTGTTTTTGGCCTCCTGGCATTTGCTTAACTTGATAGGGTTCTTTTAGGATATGTAGGCTGATTCAAACACTTATCTCTAATTTGTCAGATTTACAGCTTCGTGGAGTACACTTTCTCTAACTAACCAGCAGATGGCATCTGCGAGCCACCTATTCCTCTCAAGCCAATTCTCCCCCACTTTGTGTTTGTGGTGAGTGAGGGTTTGAGTCTTGTGGGGGTCTAATTGGTACACCAAGATTGTGTGTGTAGTTGGTGCTGCCCATCCTGAATGTGGGGCACGTGTCTGAGTGGTTAGGGAGGGAGTGTGGCTTTAATAATCAAATCTCCCAGGTGTTCCTGGAGATTTAAAGCTGTTGCAATAGACTAATCCTTCAGTTCAGTTTCACCACAGTTTGTCTCTGCCACTGACCCACAAGTCCTTGGTATTGGCATATGGTCCCTGGGATTTGTGAGTGGGTCCTTCTTCCAAGCCATGCCCTCCTAGGGCCTCTGCTGAGGGAAGACTGTATTATATCACAGGTGAGCACCATCCTCCAAGGAAAGTTCTGGGCTGCAGGGACATGTCAGGGCATTCCCAGCCTGCTGAAAGGATGCCTGAATGGGGCATGTTAATTTCCTCCCTTTCGCACAGCTCTGCCTCCCCAGCTCCGGGACAGTTAGCTGTGGGTGCATGAAAGACTATTGTCCACACCAGATATTGTGGTGTGTGCACGTGTTGCTGGAAACACTTCCCGTCACACTGGGTTGTTCGGTGCAGCTCTGGGCTGTGGCACTGGTGCTGGGCAGGAGCATTCCCAGCCCACTGGTAAGATGGCTATAAGGGCACACCCCCATTTTCTTGGGAAGTCATGGTGTTTAGCAAATTTTCTCAGCCACTAGACTTACTGCTTTGTTCCTCAGAGCTATCTTAGCTCTGCTCTTGCCTGGATCCAAGTTGCAAGTCTTTGAGGATTTCTGTAATGGACTTCTTAGAGTAATTGTTTTAAAAAAGAGAGAAAAAGATTAAGAAAAAGAAAAAGAAGGGCCCTCCTTGCAGATCTAATGAGCTATTGAAATGTTAAGAGACAAGGAATTTTGGGCCATTAAGGAACAATCAAGAAAGCAGAGAAACTGGCTCTTTAGACAGGGGTCTTCAACCTCTTGATTTGCATATGCACCTGATTCTGTTTGAGCCCTGCCCTTCTCTGTATTATGTTCACCAGAACTCCAAAAAGTCTCTGTTTTTTTTTATTTTTATTATTTTGCTGTTTTTGCTAGCCCTATATCTTCTTTGCTGGGCTGACTGCTCCCAGATTCTCTGGTTTCTGGTCTCAGTCTATCTATGATTGGAATTTTTGATCAGCAGTCTGAGTTTTCAATCACAGCTGCAATTGTAGTTTTCTCTCCTGGTTCCCAGCACCTACAGCCCCTCCTGCCATGGTACTGAGCATGGCAGGGAGGGGCACAGGTCCCTTAGCCATGAGAACTTACAAATTTCACTGATCTTAGCTGTTCCACGCATTTCTGAGTGTTGTATGAAGTATGCCCAAAGTCAAATTGCTCTGTGGTTTCTGGTCCATGCAGTTTCTGGCTTTCTACCTACTACCCTGGAGGAGTAACTGAAACCCACACCTCATCATTCCATCATCTTTGATATGAGTCTCTATGCTGTTTTGAATATTGTGGCTTTGTAATAAGTTTTGAGATTGGCAAATGTGTGTCCTCCAACTTCATTCTTCTTTCTCAAGGTGGCTTTGACTCTTTGGGGTCCCTTGCTGTTCCATATAAATTTAATGGTAGACTTTTCCTATTCTGCAAAGAAGATAGTTGGAATTTTGTTTAGGATTGTGTTGAATCTATAAATCACTTTGGGTAGTGAAATCTTAATGCTATCTAGTCTTCCAATCCATGAACTTGGAATAGCCTTCCATTTATTTGTCTTTGATTTTTTTTAACAATGTTTTGTAGTTTTCTGTGTACAAGTCCTTTACTTCTTTGATTAGATTTATATCCCAGATACTTGATTCTTTTAGTTGCCATTGTAAATGGAATCTTTTTTTTATTTCTTCTTCTGATTGTTCATTGCTTGTATATAGAAAACTACTCATTTTTGGGTGTTGATCTTGTACCCTGCCACTTTGCTGAATTCATCTATTAACTCTAGGAGCCTTATTGTGGAATTTTGAGGATTTTCTGTATATAGGGTTATGTCATCTGCAAATAGAGAAAGCTTTGCTTCTTCCTTTCAAATTTGGATGCATTTTATTTCTTTTTCTTGTTGAATTGCTCTGGCTAGATCTTCTAGCACAATACTGAAGAACAGTGGTGAGAGTGGGCATCTTGGTCTTGTTCCTGATCTTGGAGGGAAAGCTTTCAGTCTTTCCCATTGAGTGTTATGTTAGCTGTGTTTTTTCATATATGTCCTTTATCATTTTGGGGAAGTGTTCTGTTTTTATCAGGAAACAGTGCTGCATTTTGTCAAATACCTTTTTAAAAAAAATATAATTCATATATATATATTTGTAATCAAACACAATTAAGTAGAATATGGAATAAGGAATAAGTACATGAATACTTCAGCTTCAGAATAACAACAGAGGTGGTACGTACCAAAAACATACACAGCCTTTCCGCTTCTTCTGTTGGTGAAATAGTGGGCCTCTAAACACTCAAATATTGCAATGGAATAAATTCTCTATTCATTCAAGACTTTCCAAAGGACAGAGGTAATTAATAATTATATATATATATATGTATATATATATATTTTTTGCAAAGTCTGAGCAACAGCAGTAATGCCTGAGAGAACTTTCTTTCCCCCAGCAGATGCCTGGCGTGGAAGCCTTGGCCCGCAGAGCTGGTGGAGCTGCCGCCCCCAGGCAGCCCTGCCAGTGGCTCTGCAGGGCAGATGCTGAAGCCAACTAAGCAGAGGGGCAGGGAATGAGTTTCTTACTGTCCTAAAGACAGAAAGAAAAAAAGGCCACGGGCTGCAAACTACCCAGCACACAGCACAAAGAAAGGGGGCAGCAAACAACATTGAGTGCTTTCCTCCCCACCCTCTCCACCTTCTCAGAAAAAATAGTACAATCTGGGAACAAACAATTTGTTCAAGTTACCACAGGGGAAAAACTGGAGTGCTCACTATTGTTTCTGTCTTTCCACACATACTCTGAAGGGAAAGCTAAGTAACTGGAGCACAGAACACCAGAGAAAATGCAAGTGCTCCACATAATCTAGGCTCACTTTTTTGTCAGCAGAGGGCTGCCCTGGGAAGCCTGATTTTGTGCAGACTGCCTCTCAGGAGCAAACAAAATGTGAAAAGGGAAGGATAGTGTCATGGAGTCGTTTTCCATGACCTGTCGGCCTCCTTCTAAACCAATGCCTCTGTGAAGGAGACTGCACGGTGCACTCTCACCCTCACCAACGAAGACAAATGATGTGCCAGCCCTGCACTGCCACTCTGAGCCACCAGCTCACCTTCTTGTTTTAGGAGGATACAGTGAAGCACTCGTGGTACCTGCTTTATGAGATGCTAAAGGAAAGGGCATCAGGTATCACCTCCATGCGGAGCCGCCTCCCACAGCATTTGGCCCAGTCTAACCCAGTGGGCTAAAATATTCTCGTGAACAGGTTATTGCCACTGGAAAACTAACAATTTTCCAGCAGTGTAAACAATGCCATTTAGTCTCTTTATGACTCTCATTGAGTGAACATCATGTGCATCAAATACGTCTACACATTACTTGGGGTTGGGGTGGAAGTCTCAGATTGTCCACTGTTCTTTCTTGGGAACAGCAGTGACAGATCAGTGAAAAGAAATACAGTGCTTTGTTTTCATTGGCTGTGTTGAAGAATCCAACCAAAGGAAAAAAGTTCTCGTATTTTTCAAAAGCAGATTTCCTTTATCTCAGGTTTTGAGTCATAGCTTTGTAGATTTTTCTAATGGTTGATCATATTGGGCTTGCTGCATAACATCACTATCATCTTAGCAATCCTCCAAGCTGGTTCTTCTTGGGCCTCATCAGTATTTCCTTGTACCCATTTCTTCATGGCTTGTGAGAACATGAATCCTTTTGATTTCTTCAGATCAGGTTCAGGCTCAGATTCTCAGATGAACTGCTCCAGGTCACTGACTCTTCCAAATGCCATCTTCCCTGCATACGTCCACTATTACAATGATTCAGGATCCAGACTTGCAGCATCTACAATCATCGCTTCATCAAAATTTTTCAGAATTTTCACACTGGCTTTTTTCACACTGGACTGGGAAGCGGAGCTGTCAGGGCCACCCAGGTGACATTCGTCAGGGGGCCCAGCAGAGCCCTGGGAAGAACACTCCCTCCCAGGAAGTCAACTCCATGAACCGAGTGGATGAGATCATTCAAATATTTATAATAAAGATTGCTGGACAAAAAGCTGGGCAAAAAGACCTTCTCCACGGTGGTCCAGGCCTGACATAATGAAGTTGTGAAACAGTTAGGGAGTGGTCCACCTTCCCTGCAGATACTGGATTCAATTTCTAAATGGACTATGTCATCAAATCCAAGAGGATGTGTGGCTTGGAGGGAAAAGTACCTGTCATATAAAATCATGGCATCGTTCTGCACCTCCTGTCCATCATACTGGCCCTTTTTGGCAACAAGCTAAGACTGGAAGTTATCAGCTGCCAACCAGAACTGTAAGATATTCACTGCATCCTCTTTTTCCATGTACTCAGAGAAGTAAAAGAGGGCTGACTCACAGAAGAGAATGTCAGCCAGGTAAACAGTTCCACTGGTCAGCACATCAATCTGGTATTTACAGAAATGGTGACTTCACAGGAACTCACTAAAGTGCTCTTGCACTAAAGACTATGGATTGTGCCAAAACAAAACAGTTGGGATCCACCTGTCTATCTTTTCCACAAATCTTTGCTATGATGTCATTTCTCATTGCTTCTGTAATTGATATTGGCTTAGCAGCATCTGGAGATATATATTTGGTAAAAGTATTCACTGCATCTTGTCCTATACTTTTCATTAGTTTTCCTGATAATTCCTTTAGTGGAGAAGAGGGACTACTTCTGCTGGCTACTATTAAGTCTGGAGGATTCTTGGTTTTCCATGGAAACTTGCTGAGTTCCTGCTCTGGCTGTTTCAGAATGGCTTGTCACATTCTTGGGAAAGCAGCAAGTGGTTCTGAGTGTTTTTTTTTGTTTTTTTTTTTTTTTTTAAATTTCAGAAAGAATTTTATTGGGATTTTAATTCAAGTGACATAATTTTACCATTACAATCAGTTGCCCCTTGGTATCCTCCTACAGCTGTGCATCCATCACCACATTTCATTTCTGTTCGATTTTTTAGAAACTTTTCATTGCTCCAGACAAGAAAAGAGTGAGAGATACAAAAAGAAAAGAAGAAAAGGAAGCTCAAATCCTCCCCTATTCCCAACCATCCCCCCTCAATTGTTGACTCATAGTGTTGTATAGTACATTTGTTACTGTCCATGAAAAAATGCTGAAATACTACTAACTGCAGTATACAGTCTGCGATAGGTATATATTTCCTCCCTATATACCCCTCTATTATTAACTTCCAATTGTATTGTTATACATTTGTTCTGGTTCATGG
>PVKY010005594.1:0-17149 GCA_004027775.1 Bradypus variegatus
GCTGGGAAGGCACATGGCTGGCATCTTCTCCAAAATTCTGGTTTCGAAATGGCTTTCTCCCAGGTCATTCCTCTCTAGGCTGCAGTTCCTCAAAAATGTCACTCTCAGTTGCTCTTGGGGTGCTTGTCCTCTCTTAGCTTCTCCGGAGCAACAGTCTGCTTTCAACAGCCGTCTTCAAACTGTCTCTCATCTGCAGCTACTCTCTCAGCTTCTGTGCATTCTTTAAAGTGTCCCTCTTGGCTGTAGCAAGCTCACTCCTTCTGTCTGAGCTCATATACTGCTCCAGTAATCAAGGCCCACGCTGAATGGGCAGGGCCACACCGCCATGGAAATTATCCCATCAGAGTTATCACCTACAGTTGGGTGGGTCGTATCTCCATGGAAACACTCAAAGGATTCCAATCTAATCAGCACTAAAATGTCTGCCCCATAAGATTGCATCAAAGAACATGGCTTTTTCTGGGGAACATAATACATTCAAACTGGCACATGGCCCAACAGAGAGACTGGGGTCGGAGGGGTGGGGGGAAGAACGAGAGACACCCGATGCATGGGAGGCATGGAGTCTGAGTGGCTAGGGGTTGGGGCTTAGCCTGAGGATCAGTTTCCTCATTGATAAAGTGGAGAAAATACCAGAATTCTCTTCAGAGGCTTCCCGTGAGGACTGAATGAGACAATCACACGGTCTGGCGTGCAGAAAGTGCTCGATAAGTATTAGATGCTTTTGTTTCATCTAATCCTCAGAACAACCCTTTAAGATACAATTATTAATCCATTTAAAGGAAGAGGAAACTGGGGCTAAGAGAGACCAGGTGAGCTCAGGGGTAAGAGCCCTGTTGCTCCAGCATGTGGCCGCTTTTCTCCACACCACACCCCTCTGTGACCTGGAGCAGTCCCCCCCTCCCTGGGCCTCAGTTTCCTCAGGTGGATCAGTGGTTGTTGAGGGACCTTTCAGCTCTGACATTATGTGGCAGAGGAAAAAAGGGTGCTGTGAGTCATTGGGCCCTGGCTGGGGATACAGCCCTCCCAGTGGCTTCTGGAAAAATCTGTTTCCACCCCTCTTCATGGAAACCCCTCCCCAGCACTCCAGAGAAGAAGCCAACAACACAGGCTGAAGACTCATCCACTCGGATGAGTCACGCTGCCCCTCATCACACCAGTGCATGCTCCTCACCCAACCCGCCCCCACGGGGAGCCATGAATTTCCCACAGGGATCCTGGAGAGAGCAATTGCCCCCATTTTCCAGCTCAGAGAGCCAAAGTCATTTCCTCTGGCTCCTCACCCAGCCCAGCAGGGTGCAGGAATAGGGTGCCCAGTCCAACCTGGTTTGCCTGGAACTTTCCAGCTCTTAGCACTGAAAGTCCTACATCACAGGAGACCCCTCAGTCCCAGGCAAACAGGGACAGTTAGCTACCTTATGCAGGGAATGACCTGGTAACCCTTGGAGTGAAACTTATTTTCAACCCCATGATGAGCTTGCCTGATGGGCTGTGTGCTCTCGGACAGCTGGTCCACCAGCCAACCCCTTGGGGCCTGCAGCTGAGGCAGAAACAAGAGAGAAAGTCTTGGGACTCCTGCCTTCCCTCCCTTCGCCTGGGAGCCACCTAGGATATCTGAATCCTGCATTCCTACCTGGTGTCCTCATGACTGGAGAGCAGCAAATTCACCCCACGAGGTCTCTAGGGCCTTTGCTACACCACATTGGCAGGTTCGTGCAGAGGGGGTGGCCAAAATAGACACAGATCCCAGGCACCGAGAAGGAAGGGCAACGGTAAATGGACAAAAGTCCACAATACAAGCAGAATGCATTGAGTAGCATAAGAGAGGTTCAGAAAGAAGACGTGGGCAGGAACAAAGTTCACATTAGCATTCCTGATCAAGAAAGGTCTCCTGGCAGGGTGACTCTGAGCTGGGCCATGAAGAAAGTGTTGGAAGGCTGAGATGAGGGGCTTTGGGGCTATAGCCAAAATTAAGGGGGACTCAGAAAGCCGAGATTCAGGGAACAGGGAGGAGCCACCCCTCAGAACACATGGAGAAGAATAGGGGAGCTTAAAGAGATGAACAGAAGGCTTTGAGTGCCAGGCCAGGGACCCTGGTCATTATCTGATAGGCAATGGGGAGCTATTGAAAGTTTCTGAGCAAGGGAGTGAACTGTCCAAGTCATGTCACTAGCAGAGATATCAGGAAGGCTCATAGCATGGAAAATTTGGAAACATTTTTAAAAAATCAGTTTGTTCTCTGTTATTTCAGTGAAAAGAATATCCTAATCTCAGTCCAATGAACTTAAAATGTCCAAAGACATTCCGAAGCCTGAGCAGGAGCTGGGGGCCTGGGGTCAGATGATGTGGTATCTCCTGATGACTGACAAATCCATTTCCCATAGGTTGCCCAAATAAAATGTCAGCTCCAGGCCAGATCCCAACCACCTGACATTCCCGTTAATAACAAAGCCTAATTAGCATGGCTTTTAAGAATCCATTACATTAATTTTACGCGAAAATCTAATGGTGCTTTATTGAAATTTTTTTTCGGCAAAATTAACCCTGAGGGTTTCTTACACATGTTTTCATTAGGGACTGTGGGCAGTGAAGATAGTCAGGGAATTAGAATTAGCCCTTGTGGTTTTCTCTCTGATCCAGGTCCTCTGGCCCAGCCCCCAAATATGTAGGTCTTTGTGTAGCAAAGCATTTGCCCCACACCGAATGTTTCCATAAAGGATCATTATGATGGTAGAAGAGTCAGACTCCAAGGTCTGAGTGGATCCCTTTCTGGTTCAAACACATCCCATCCCAAAGATTGCAATTCTGGGGCTCTGAAGAATTTTGAGATACAGGACAGGATCCCTACATAGGGAGACAGACACCTGGCTTGTATGACCAAAGCCCACTCTCCAACCCCCCATTCCTAGCTATTCTCCAGTTGGTGTGATCACATAAGCTAGCTCTGGTCTAAAACAAATAGGCAGAAACCTCTGGGAAGGGCATCTGTGCCAGTCTGAATGCATTATGTCCCCCAGAAAAAGCCATATTCTTTAATGCAATCTTGTGAGGCAGAAATATTAGTGGGGATTAAGTTGGAACGTTTGGATTGGGTTGTTTGCATGGAAATGTGCCCCACCCAACTGTAGGTGATAACTGATGAGATGGTACCGTGGAGGCGTGGCCCCACCCATTCAGGGTGGGCCTTGATCAGTGGAGCCATATAAATGAGCTGACAAACAAAAGGAACTCAGTGCAGCTGTGAGTGATGTTTTGAAGAGGAGCTACAGCCAAGAGGGACACTTTGAAGAAAGCACAGAAGCCACAGATGAGAGAGAGTTTGAAGATGGCCACTGAAAGCAGACTATTGCTCCGGAGAAGCTGAGAGAGGGCAAAAACCCCAAGTGTAACTAAAAGAGATATTTTTGAGGAACTGCAGCCTAGAGAGGAATGCCCTGGGAGAAAGCCATTTTGAAACCAGAACTTTGGAGCAGACGCCAGCCACATGCCTTCCCAGCTAACAGAGGTTTTCCAGACACCATTAACCATCCTCCAGTGAACGTACCCGATTGCTGATGCCTTACCTTGGACACTTCATGGCCTTAAGACTGTAACTGTGTAACCAAATAAACCCCCTTTTATAAAAGCCAATCCATCTCTGGTGTTTTCCCTTCTGGCAGCACTAGCTCTCTCCTGCAGGATATCCCATCTCTTGCAGCCTGGGTTCAGAGGTGGCCCTGGCCAGAGCTTCCCACTATTCCTCCCAAATACTAATCATCAAGATGGGAAGGAGTCATCACAGAAATCTAGCAATCATCTGATCCAGACCACTTCCCCCATTTTATAGATGGAGAAATTGAGGCCAAGAGAGGTTAAGCATCTTGCTCAAGATCACAGAGCAGTTGGTGGCCAGTTGAGCAGTACCCCAGGTCTCCTATCCATGACTCCATGACTGGGGGTAGGGAGGAGGGGCTGCTGAAAGCCCTGAGAAAGAGCCAGGAAGAGCATGACAAGATGCTGTCATTGGGCCTACTAAGACAAAGCCCTTGTGTTAGGCCAAGCAGCTGAGACAGGATATAAGTATGTTGGGGCTGTTGTTCCTAATTAGTGTCAGTGTTTCACTTTAACCGGCCCCCACAGGTGGCCAATCAGGCTGCCTTGGTTGACGCCACTGCTCGCAGCTCCTTGAGGATGTTGGCAAAGCCAACAACTGCCAAGCCTGGGGGCAGGAGTGGGACCCTGCTGCCAACTCTGCCATCACACAAGCCCACTTCTAAATCTATCTCTGCCACATGCTGGCTGTGTGACCTTCAGCAGGCACCTGGGCTGTAAACCAGAGACAGAAATGCTGCTACACCAGGAACATTCAACTACACACAAAGGGACTATGTGCCTGGCACAAAACAGGCCTTCATCATAGGTAAGTTCCTGCCCTCTTCCCTACCATCAGTTGGCACAGACTCAGATCCTGCCCTCAAGGAGTTTTTAGTCTGATGGCAGAGAAGTTTAGTCTTTGAATAACACAGAAGCCATGGTATTTTCATAGCACTAGCACATTTTGTTTCCACTAGGATTAAGTTTGCAAAGTCAAGCCAATATCAAAATGAGTTTGCCTTTCTGAGCTCACAGTGGAAAATAATTCAGAGAAGAGGAATGGCCAAAAATGAAGATTTAGTAAATTACTAAGTCAAACCTGTGAGCATTGGGCTTGCTCCAGTCATTCCATTGGGCAGTGCATGAGGTGGAAGGGACAAGAAGAGGATGCAGCGAGGCCCTGAAGGCTGTCAGAGCTTCAGTGGATCTCAGAGACCAAAGACTGCACAACTGAGTGGTGGACAAGGCCAGACAAGGGCTGGGGCCTGCCGCTCCGCTGCTCACACACAGGGACATCTGTAGCGAGGTGGAAGAGGCAGTCCACGGCCCAGTGAGTGGCTCCCTTCCTCCCTTCCTCTTGGCCCATTGCTTTGCTCTGCAGAATAAGGCTGGAACCAGAGGCTCACCCTTTCCCTTTACATCAGTTTCCTGGGATTTCAGCCCACCTTCAAGGCTCAGCTCCCTGGAGTCTCTGCTGTTTCACGCTAGGTTTCTATCATTTCCCGCTCTGTTCCTCCATCAGGTACAAGTGTCTTCGAAGGTTTGGTCCATTTCTTTCTCTTGTGTACACCTGCCATACACGGACATATGCAGTGCCAGGAAGTGTGGCATCTGGCTGTCCACCCTGATGGCTTCCACCTTCCCATCCACTCCCGTTCCATGCCACCCTGGCCCCTGCCCTGCCTGTCTCAGAGGGATGGGAAGGCTGAAGCCATGGCACTCTGGGCCTCATCTGGGGTATCCACAGTGCCCAGCAGTGCGAACAGAAGAGCCCTGAGTGGAGGTCGGAGTCCTGGCTTTTGCCCTACTTTTGCTGCTGATTTTCTGTATGACCTTGGGTTCTTGCTGCCCCTCTCTGAGTTTTATCTGTAAAATGTAGTGGTTGCAAGAGATGACCCCCAGGGTCCCTCCTGAACTCCTTGCCACCAAGCCCTCACCCCTCAGCACCTTCCCTGACCACAAAAGGAAACTGAAGAGAGGAAAGCCAACCTGTCCCGACCCCTGAGTGGTGGCCACACAGTGCTTTAGATAATGTGACGGAAGCGAGCAGAGCTGACACAGGGTTCTGCCTCTTCCCCAAGCCATCCTGGGAGCTGTGCAGTCATGGGGATGGGTACAGACAGTCCCACGCTGGCTTAATTGCACAGAAGCCAACTGGAAATTTACAGACAAGAGTTAGCTTAAAGGCAGGAATTGTGCTTATTTGGGTAGTTATGCAAATTGCTGCTCAGACTTCTGGGGAAACTGATTATCAGACTATGCAAAGAAACAGGATTGAGGATGAGAAGAGGAAGGACTCCATATTTTGTACTTCTCAGGACCACTCCTCAGAAACGGGATCCTCTGTCCTTCCCCCAGTCATTCAAAGCAGAAAAATCCTTCCCCTATCACAGATGATACACAGAGACCCAGAGAGCTTGGGAAACTGCTCAGAGTCACACAGCAAGTTGGAGGCAGAGCTAACTAAGACTTGTGCTCTCCTAACATCCTCGGAAGCCCCTGCACTCACTCTCTAGGGAAGCCACTTCATCTCGCCATCCTGGCTTTCTTAGTCCTGCCGTAGGAGCTGCTGTGTTTGCTCTTCTTGGGAGGAGGGCTGTGGAAGGCAGCCTCCAAGGTGGCCTCTGATGAAATGATCCAAACCTCCTGATATTCCTGCCCCTGGGCAGACCCTCCTGCACACAGTAGGGCTGACCTGTGTAGCCAGTGGGGAACTGCAGAAATGCCAGTGTGTGACTGCCAATTCTGGGTCAATGAAAATAGCATCACGTCCACCTTGCTCTCCCTTACTCACTCCGGGGACAGCCTGCTGCTCAAGCAGCCCTATGGAGGATCTAAGTGGTGAGGAACTGAGGCCAACAGCCAGCCCCATGAGCAAGCCATCTTGGAAGCTACCAGCCCCAGTCAAGCCCTCAGATGACTGCAGCCCTGAGCCAGCATCTCAACACCAACTCATAAGAAACCCCAAATCAGAGCTTCCCAGCTAGGCTCTTCCTGAATTTCTAACCCAGAGAAGCAGTGAGAGGTCATAAACGTTTGTTGTTGCTTCAAACTCTGAATGTGGGGGTAATTTGTAACATATTGATAGAAAACTGGTACAAGGGGAACAGATCAGAGCAGTAGGGGCTCTCCATTGGCTTGACCTGCTGTTCATGCATCCCCGTGACACGAAAGCACTCAGGGGCATGGGCTGGGGAGAATGGGGTGAGGGGCTTATTTCTTAGGATTGGCTTCCAGCAAAACAAACAGAAGCAGCCATGGACATGGAATTATCTGCGTCCCACCAGCGCATTCTCACCCGCTACCAAGGATCCTGCGGCCTGAAGATCAAGTCCTTGTGTCCTAGTGAGGCACATCAGGTTGTCTGCCCAGGGCCTGCCTCCACTGTTTCACCCCTCTCCCACCAAGCATTCCACCCAACTCCCACCCCTGCCCCACCTCGTGACCCCGACTGCACTCTTACATTGGACTTCTCCCTATTCCCGGGGCATGAAAAGCCCTCCAGGACGTCGCATGTGCTGTTCCTTCTGCCTGTAATATGCTGCCTCCTGTTAACCACCTGGCAAACCCCAACTTGGAGCCTCAGCTCAAAGGCTGACCCCTGGGAAGCAGCCATGGCTGCCCCAGGCAGGCCCTGTCCCTGTGCCCCCCGGTGTCCGCAGCCCACGGCTCATACGCCCTAGCGACGCATGGTTTCACCTCTCGGTTCCTCCCTGCAGACTCGGCGTTCCCTGGGAGTAGGGTTACATCTTATTCATCTTTTTGTCTCTATCCCTGGCACTGAGCCTGGCTCACAGTCCGTCCCCAGTAAACTGTTTTGTTAAATTAATAAATGAATAAATGAACAAATGTGGCCTTGAGCAATTTGCTTTCTGGGACTCAGCTATTCACCTCCAACACAGAGCTGCCATGGTGAGCCAGCGAGAGGAAAGAGGCTTTGTAAACTGTGAAGTGCAGTGCTCATGTGAGAAGGCCACTGATTGCGTCTGCTGGGACCTGACATCACCAGCATTCTGCATGGCTGCTCTCTCCCCTAGCCCATGTTTCAGGGAATTTGACAGACCTTCTGGAATTAAGGCAGAAAATTGCTCCCCTCAGGGTCCCTTCCTGCCTCCCTCTCCTTGGAGCAAGTCTGCTCCTGCCTCCCCACCTCCAATTTATTCAGTAGTACTAGAAGCCCCTCCAGCCTCCCCTCTCCTTTCTTATTTCTCCTCTCTCTTTTCAACAAGCGAACTTGAGAAACGGTAAACGTTTTTCCCATTATTCAAATAGCATGGAAATTACCTACTTGGCATTCCTCTTTGACACAGAGCCTTTAATTAGCCACTGGCTCCCCAGTCCCCGGGTATTTCTCCAACTCTGCGGCTCCCTCACTTCCTCATTCCACCCCTCCATTAGCATCCTAATCAGGGATGCCCAGGGAAGAGAAAGAGAGGGGGCCCTGGTTTCCAGAAAGAGCCCATCCTGGCTGTAAGGGAGGAGCCTCAGCTTCCGTCTCTGCTCCTGTAACCAACTCTCAGGTGACCTTGGATTTCTGTGGGGTCACACACAAGCTGGAGGCAGAGTTGGGACTCAAATCAGGCCTTTGGTCCCAGTCCAGAACTCCACAGTCAATTCATGTAGTTTCATTGCCCCAGGTTCACAGATGCACCTCCCAAACAGCTTCTCGGCTCTCTCCATCCTCCCCATTCTGAAAGTTTAGCCCCACTACTCCGTTGGCTATTACTTGGGGGTTTCCAAATCCTGGGGCCTCCAGAGATGTGGGAGAAGGGAACTGGTTTGTGGGGTGAGCTCTCAGGCTGGTAGGGCTGGGGCAGGTGCCCTGCAAATGCTCAGTTCAAATCAATGAGGGTTTATTGGTCAGTGCCTGGCCCTAAGCAGGTCATCCCTGTGGGATGGGGGGACCAGTGCCAGGCATCATAAGCCTACAGGAGGCTTGCATCCTGGCTCTCAAGGAACTGGCAAACTAATGAAGAAGACTGTCAGTCTTCTAGGAAGCATAGGAAGCAACCGAGAATCAGAGAGGAGGCCCAAATGCTAGACAAGTCACTCCACCTCTTCGAATATATTAGTTAGGATAACATTAGCTGCCACAACAGGTAAACTGACATCTCAGCCGCTTAACAGAGTGAAGAATATATATGTTGCTCATGGAAAGTCCAAAAGAGCCCTGGGATGGAGGAAGGGGTGAGAAGTGCTCCCTCCAGTCATTTAGAGATCCAGGCTGGGGAGGACTGCCCTGGGCAAGTAGGGGAAGAGCAGGTGGAGAAGACACAGCCACACCTTAACCACCTTGGCTCAGAAGCGATGCTCATCCTTTCTGCTCACATTGTATTGGTGAGGACTGGTCACATGGCCCCACATGAGTCTTGGAAATGCAATCCTGTTGGGGCAGCTGCTCCCCAACAATAACTCTACACTGAGGAAGGCGAGCATAGCAACTTGTCTCTGCTAAATAAGCCTCGGTATTAATATCTGTAAAATGGGTGCAGGGAGGACTAGATTAAATATCAGGGCTGGAAATCATGAAGTCCGACCTACTAGTCCTGCCCCCATTTTAAAAGCGAGTAACTGAGGTCTGGGAAGTTCAATGACTTCCCCATGGTCACAATGGCAGATTCTGAGATCTAAGTCTCCAGCCTCCCAAACCAGCAATAAAAATAAAGACCACCACTTACAGCACCTGCCTAAGGAAGGCTCTTTCCATACATATTCACTGATTCTCGCAACAACCCTGTGAAGTAGCTATCATCATCCCATTTTTATAAATGAGGACACTGAGGTTTAGCGAGAACAACTTGCCCAACATCATTTGACCTGCGAGTAGCAAAGCCCAGAGTTGACCCTGTCCTGCCCTTTCACCACATCATTTTCTCCCCATCAGCTAATGCTGAACTCTTCTTTGAGCGGGGACTGAGGCCCCAGCCCTCCTCGTGTTCTGTTCCAATAGAGCTGAAATTCTTCCATCATCCACTCTCTTCCCACCCCCAGCATAGACAGTCACACACATGGACAGCTATCATTATCCACAGCCAGCAGAGATCCAGAGAGGTCCAGCAAGCCACTGCCCCAGGTCACACGGCAAAGAAGGGGCTATATAAGTTAGAATTGGGTTTAGCTGTAAAAGTGTCAGGGGGAAGGGGAGGGGTCAGGGCCATTATGGTGCCCTTAGTGTCAGGGACTCAAGCTTGGTCTACTTTGTTGCGCCACACTCTTCTTCCTAAGTTCACCTCATGTTCCAATGTGGCTGCTCCAATGCCAGTCATTACATCTGCATTGCAGCTAGCAGGAAGGAGAAAACTGAAGAGGAAAGGGTTCCCTGTCCCCCCCCCACCCCAACCCCACTTAAGGACACTTCCTGGAAGCTGCACACACCATTTCTGTTTCGACTCCATTGTCCAGAATGAGATCATATGCGACACTTGATCACAAGGGAAGTTGGGAAATGTAGCATTTTATTCTAATACAGGCTTGTATTATAGAAGAAAAGGGGGAGAATGCATGTAGGAGGCCCACAATCTCTGTCCCAGGAACCCATCAGGCTCAGCTCCCAGTCCAAGCACTGGGCCTGAGGCACCACTGCCAGAGTGATGGAGAGAAGGAGTGCAGGCTTGGTGCGGTCCCTGGATAAGAAATTGTGGGTCCCCAGACAACTTGTTTCTCTCCAGGATCCTAGGGGCATTGACTGACATTTCCAGCTGCAAGAACTCAGTCCCGGGCAGGGGGCCTGAAGGGCAACTAATCTCCCAAGGAGGATTATCTGGCTTCCACCTGTGGGACTGGTCTATCTGTGTGCTGGGAATATTTAAGCCTCTTCCTCTGAAGGGGCAAGGAGAAAGGCTGAGCCCTTCCCCTCTCACTCCCCTACTTCCCCCTCCTTCTCTGCAAACAGGCAATGAGAGGGCCCCATGCCCCCTCTCCTATCCTTCCCTGGAGCCAAATCTCCTTGCAGATCAGGCAAATTGGGGTCACTGTGCCCATCCTAGCTCTGCTCTTTACCAGCAGAGGGGGTGGGGGTGGGAACTTGCACAAGTCACTCTGCCTGCCTGAGACTTGGCTCCCTCATCTTTGAAATGGGATCATCAAAAGTGCCTTCTGGGATTGGCATAAACATTGGATTAGATGAGATCTCCTAAGTAAAAGGTCTGGCACATCTGGGTGTGGAATGAATCATAGTTTCCTCTCCCGCTCTAGCCCCCACCCAGGTTAAAGCCACTGAATGGACAACAACAGGCAGCAGCCATATCCTTCTGGCAGTAAGTTGTCTGGGGTTATAATCACACACAGACGGCACACAGAGGGACATAAAATATCCCCCAAGGCCCCCATCACACACCAACCCAGGGTTTATACACTTTTGGGATGTCTCCTCCCCTTACTTTGCCCTCAGGGCTTCCTGGAGTCTTAGTTTTTGCTTACCTTGCAAACATGGCAGAGGTGAGCTTGGTTTGGGGCCACCCATGGCTATATCCTCAGCTCCACCCCACTCCTGGTATGCCAGTGCCATCTTACTCCCTAGAGTTGATCAGGGTTCTCTCCCAGCCTGGGCCCCCCAGCCTCGTGGTTAAGAGAGAGCTGGGGTGTGAGGGAGGCCCCAGCAAACCACACAGTGGGGTGGGCACAGGGAGTCCATGACAACTGACAGTGCTTTGAAGTCCTTAATGTGCTGAAACAGTTCTGTCCCCTCTCTGGGGAGAGTGAAAGCTTGGTGATATGAAGGGACCCAGGAAAGAGGCTGGTCCTTCTTCTGTCACTTATTGAGGCCAAGGCCTCAGTTCCCTCATCTGTGGCATAAGAGGTGGGATTAAGTGACTTCCAGGGTCCCCAGCAGCTTGATCATTTAATGATGCAAGTGGCAGGCATGTGTGGCCTCTGGCACACTAGCATCCCACATCCACTCCATTTCAGCATCCGACCTTCCTGTAATGAAATCCCTGGCTTTGTGTATTGGGGTGCAGAGTCGCGGGCAGGGCACCCAGCAGGTGCTCAGTAAAGGACTGTTGGCATGTCCTGAGCAGGCTGCCCCGCAGTGCGCATCTTCTGCGTCCCCTCCCTGCTTCCTGCCCCTTGGGAGTGCCCTTTATCCCTGCTTCCCCAAGACCGGCCTCCCTGCCTCATTTTGATTCAGGGAGACCCCATGAAACTTAAATGAATTCCCTTTGGGCTAAGTTACCCAGACTTGGTCTCCATCACTGGCAAACAAATACCTTGACCAATACATAGCCATTCCCATACCTTGAACATCTAAGCCCCTTTTCTTTAATATGGACCTCTTACCCTCTTGCTTATTTGCCCTTTTTTCATTATCAATTACCAGTGTTACCCCACCCCTTCCCATTTATGAGAGAGGAAAAGAAGGAGATGGTAGATGCAGGAGAAGGAAAACAATTTAGAAATACAATCTTAAAGGTAGCTACCATAACCAGCCAAATGGTACTGTTTTGAATTAGATTTCATTCATTCAACCATCTTTTACTGAGTACCTACAGCATGCCAGACCCTGTGCTAAGCATGAGGGGTACAAATGAATAAAGACAAGCCCCCTCTCTAGGAACTCACAGTCTAGGTTCCTCGGATAGTTTAAAGCAGATGTTATTCTGCAGTATAGTGTCCTCATGTTTTATGAGATTTTTCATTACGTGAATTTGACACAGTGATATAAAGATATTAATAACATCTCATTTTTCATGAAAAATTTGAAATGTGTATCCCAACCATTTTTTTAAGCATGAAAAATGTTGAAGCTGGCAGGCCTAGTGAATTGTAAACTGTGTCTGCCTGCTCACCACATTGGCATTGCCACTTTAGCTGATAAACAGAAGTACCTACCAACCTTTATCAGAATTTGTCTTAAATTATGCAAGTTTATGAATTATACCAAAGAGCCTGAAGTGTGTGTCTCACACACCATGTGACAGTTGTGGTGTTGAGTGTTCTGGCTCTGGGATCAGAGCACCTAGATTTTACTCTGGTCCCATCACTTACCAACTGTGTGTGGTGCTGAGCCTCTCTGTGCTTCTTTTCTTCCTATGTACAATCAAGTTAACTGCAGAAGCAGATGCCGCATCTCTTTGTATGCCCCTGACCCCTGGGTCCCTGGCATTGAGCAGCAACTGGACACCATCTTCACAAAGGGAAGGGCCTCTGAGAGATGAGAGCCCAGACCCTGGCGACACCACTGCCCTGGGATGCTCAGGGGCTTTCAGCACCATCCATAAACCAAACCCAGCATTCTTGGGGCCACATCCTCATCCAGAGCTGAAAGCAGAGTCAGTGGCTGGGTGTCCCTGAACAAAGCGTCTGCTCCCAGCTCCCCAGCAGTCCAAAAGCCTGTCTCTCCGAAGTGACTGTTTTAAAAGTCAACATAGTGTGGTCACTACTGCCCTGGAGCTTACCCCAGGGAAGCACAAGGGAGGCCCAGCTAACCCCGTCTGGGGAACCAGGAGGCCTTCCCAAAGGAAGAGGTGCTGCTGTCCTGATAAAGACCTCCTCTATCTTGAATGAGACGCCTAGGAGCCAGGGGACATGAGGGGTGGGGTGCCCAGCAGATCAACCAGGGAGAGCAGCTCCCACAGAGGTGTGCAAGAGAGAGGGAACACGGTGCATTCAAGAAATCACCAGCAGCTCCATATAAAGGAGGAAGAGTGTCAACCAAGGCCCAACATATTCACTTCCAGGTAAAATGGCTTCTGGGGCAAGTAAGTAAGGCCCAGAGGGACCCTATATCAAGGGTTCACGACCTTCTTTGGGCTGCGGCTGCTTTTGACAGTCTGGGGAAGCTTATGGGATCCTTCCCAGAATCATGCCGTTTAGTGCATAAAATAAAATGTATAGGATGTCAAAAGAAACCAATTATATTGAAGTAAGTTATCAAACAATTTTTGGTAAATAAATGTGATATAGTAATATACGCGCTTCTTTATTAATGCATTAAATGACAAGATCTAGTGGCAGGAAGTAGTGATGAGCAAAAAATTGTTTTTCAAGATATTAAAACAACTGTAATCTGCTGTGAAAATGCCTGTGATTTCTGTTGGTGACAAAGCCCTAGATACTGCTAATTCTACAGTGGTTTATCGCATACATTGGTAACTAAGGGAAATAATTTACATAAAAGTTAGTGGAAATAAAGAAGCAACTTTTTCCCATCCAAGTTCATGGACCCTTTGAATTCCTCCAACATTTCTCTGGATCTCAGGACACCAGAATAGGAACCCCTGCCGTTCACAAAGACCCAGGCTTGTTCCTGAAGCACAGTGGTTATGGTTACCAACTTTGAAGCCACACTGCTTCCTTCACTCTGCTGCCCAGTGCCTCAGTTTACTTATAATTGCGAGGCTTGAATGAGTTAAGACACGTAAGGTGGTTAGAATAGCTCCTGACACACAGGAGGTATGCAATAAATAAGGGTTAGCTATTTTCCTTCTTATTCTAAGCTCCCAAAGACAATAGGTAGAGAAACCCCCAGACATGGGGCATCATTTACTAACTGCAGTCATGTTAATAAGCACACAAAGCACAATTAGCATGGAGTTATTTTAATTCTGAGCTTTGCTTGACTATAAAACCATCGCATTTCTCCTTTCCCGATTTCTCTGCTAATTAGAACTGCTGCTGTCCAGAGCTGACTGCATCTAAAGTACTTGTTAAGGCGGCTTAATAGTGTGTGCTAATTGGCCATCAGGCCCGGGATGGATGGAGCCAGGGAATGGAGGCTGGCCGGTACCTGGCCCTAAGACCCTGAGCTGCACTTGCCCCACCCCCTCCCATCCTGCCCCAGAGGACAAGGCCATCAGAAGGGAGCAGGGAAAGAAGTGCTGAACTGGGAGGTCCGAGGGACCCTGGTGTTTGGTGTCCTACCTCTGACTTGTTGTGTATCCACTCAATGCCTCTGGGCAGCACTTTTTTTTCCTTCAGTTTTTTATTTTGAAATCATTTCAAACTTATAGGACTGTTGCAAAAATAATATAAAACTCATACAGAGAGCCCCAAAATACCCCCTCCTTCGGATACCCAGATCCACCAATTTTAACGTTGTGCCACATTTGCCATAGCATTCTGCTTCCTATCCATCCATCCATCTGGGACGGCACTTTTCTCATCTTTCAAACAGGAGCAAGGAGGAGGGTATCTAGATGCTCTCTAAGGGCCTTCCAGCTTCCTCCTACTTGACTTTGAATATTCCAAGGTGGGCTCCCACTCAAGGGCCGGGGAACGCCAGCCTGCCTGAGGGTGAAGAAGGTTCAGGGGAGTTTGGCCGAGACAGTGTGCTCATTCCACACTTTCCAGCCTCCTTGCAGAGTGACTAGTTCTGGCCAATGGGTTGAGGGTGGAAGTGAGTTCTCACTTCCGTCTGAGGCTCAGAGGATCCAGTACAAGCCCATCTGCGGTCTCTGCCCTCGTCGGGGCCGAGAAGGCTCCTGATGAGATGGTGGAACTGAGTGGAGACGGAAGCACACTGGATTGTCAAACTGCCATTTGGAGGGCACCCCAGTGGACTCTGCAGAAGAAATAACCCTTCAGTGTGTAATGCCTTTAGGATTTTCAGGCTATTGGTACCACATCATAATCTGGCCTATCTTGCCTAATATGGGTATTTTCCAAAAAATATTCAAAAAGAGGGGTTTTTAAATAAAATAATAAGGAGCCAATTTCTTCACGGTACCAATAAGTACCTCGACCAAGAGGGAATGAGGTTGGTTAGCTATAAAGAAGAGTTTCTAACAATGACATTGGCTCATAAAGATGAGTGGTCCATTCAAGTGGGGAGCCTAAAACCAAGCTTATTTAACCAAAGATCTATCAGCCATGCCAAGTGAGTGAAATACTGGACATTCTCAGGTACTCAGAGGAGAATTTTCACTTGTTAAGTCACCAAGAAGAAAATGGGTCTAGTGAGGAAAGAATTGCAGGATGAATTTCAAAATTGAGAAGAAAAAGTTTGGGGGGTGAGGGGTGTTTACCTAGGGTTACCTCTATCAAGAAGATACTAATGGAGCATTAAGTACAATTTGTATTTCCTCTTTCCCAGCAATCGATTTGGACCCTTGGAATCTGAGGGACTCCGGAATCTGAGAAAGAGATGGATCTCCTTCTTGCACCACTACAGGGTGAAAGAATTCTACAAAACTCTTGATTCATTAAAAAAAAAAAAATCAGAGTCTCAGAATCCTAAATCGAAGACTCTGAAATCAGTCATGGAGTCTACAGCATCACAGGATTCTGGAATCAGTCCTGGAAAGAAACAGAAGAGCTAGGCCACCCGTCCACCCTGCTATCCGCCAGGGGCCAGTGGCGTCCTCTTTGTGGTGAAGGCCAGTTGAGCAGTCCCCTGGCCGCTCTCCCTCCTCCGTGCCCGAGCTTCCTGCCCCTACCGTGGAATCACCGGCAAGCAATCCCCATGCAGCAAATAAACAAATAAATAAATAAATAGAGTGACTTTGTGTTTGCAAGATGAATGCCAAGTTTCCTCTCCAGGGCCCTCTCCCAAATGTCCGTCTATCACCTTCACATGACCAGGCTGTCAGGCCTGCGACCCTGAGGCTCCGGTTGACTGTAATAAACACAGCAGACAGCGTATTTCCTATACCCTAAGGGGAGCAGGAAGGGGTTTAATGGAAAAATCCATCCACGCTATTCCATGATTTATGTTTGAAGCTGTTTTCCTTTGTCTAGGGAGAAAATGAGCAGATGTTCCTAAAGGTGAACCTTGTAAATCAGGGCAGACGTGTTGGTGCATTATGCCCTGTTTGGCAACTCGGTTTGGTTTTTGCACCAACACCTTTGTCTTCCCTGCATCACTCACTTTGAATCACAGCCTCAATCCCTTCTCCAGGAAGTCTTCCCAGATTTTGCTCATCTATTTCCGAGCCCTTTAGCCCATGTTCTGGCCCTTTCTTGGTCTGCAATGAGTTTAGGTCATTCTGTAATGGTTTATTTCTTTTCATTTCATGAACCCTGGCCCAGGAACTCCTCGAGGGAGGGTGCTGACAGCCTCACCCCAGCAGATGGAATTGCTCCAGGCAAGGACATCATGCCCCCCACCAATCTAGGCACTCCTCAGGGAAGAAACATATGTCCCCAACTCCAACCCATTTGGTAGGTCAATTCACCCTCTTTTAAAAGCAGAGGAAGCAACAATGGCTATACCTTCTAAACAAGCCGGGACCGCAGGGTCTGGAAGTGCATGCAAAATGTTTGTGCAGACATGCACTTTTCTGGAAAGGGTGTCCACAGCTTTTGACTGACCCTCAAATGGAACTGCTCAGGGCCAGAGTGAGATCACCAGAACGGAAGCATTAACCACTGAAAAGATTGTGGTGCTGCCCCTCTGCCACCCCCCATATGTAATTCAGAATAAAAACAACACTGAACTCTGAAACCAAATCTTCCATAATGCAGCTTCTTTGGCAAGTTTCTGGCTGCATAAGTTCTTCAGAGCCAAAGGTCTCACTTTTGCTGATGCCCTTGGTGCATGCTAAGTCTGCTTATCGTATGACCCTGGCACTAGGCCTGCTATGGTAGCTTCAAGGGGAGGTTAAGAGCAAACATGGTAGATCCCAGGATGAAGATAGGA
>PVKY010005595.1:0-17160 GCA_004027775.1 Bradypus variegatus
AAGAAGTGTGCAGTAGGTTCTTCCACCCCGGCCGGGCTCACTTGGCAGCCGACCAGCCAGAGGGTCCCAGGCCCAGGTTCCGTCGGGCTACAGTGCCTCTTCATGTTCTTAGTGAACCCTGATTGGGGGTTTGGGGTGAGAAGATTGCAGGGGAGGGGACTGTAGCCTGAGGTAGGGGGGAAAAGGGAGGGGAGGAGGTAAGGCTATAGCCTTGGACGGGGATGGGGTGTGTTGGGGAAGGAGAGGGAGTGGGGGAGATCAGGGTTACAGCCTGGAAGGCAGGGATGGGGAAGACAGGGCTGAAGTGGAGACCCAGAGGGGAAGTTTTGGGAAAGGGGAGGAGCTGAGGCCTGGGAAATAATATCGGTCTCAGAGTGGGGACTGGTGGAAGGGGAAAGAAGGTGTTGGGTGAATTTAGCTGGTGATAACTAGTGATAGATGGGCAAGAAGGGAGAAAAAGAAAGCAGCGAGACCCCACAGGAGGCAGCTGGAGAAGTCCAGTTAGTTACATCTCAGACTCTTGCAGCTCCAGCAGGTGCTCCTCCTCAGCCAAAGGGGCTCACAAATATCTCTCTTTAGTCAGTCTTTTCATTCAGCTGACAATTTATAGAGCCCCTTTTATGTAAAAGACCCCATGCTGGGTGTGCTAAGGCATCTACAGTGAATGAGACATGGTCCTTCCCCTTGGGAAGAGTTCAACAGAGGAAGTTAGAACACTCAAGGCAGAACATGCTGAATGGAGATGAGCTGCAAATAATTGTGTGGGAGTTCAGAGGAGGGTGGTGGCTTATTTGATTTGGGAGTGGATCATAAAGAAGGTGATATCTGAGTGGTACCCAGAAGGGTGGGTAGGATTTCCAGAAACGGGGCACAGCTGTGCCTAGGGGAAGGATTTGCCTCGAGAGCATGGAGCATGTCGGGAGCACAGGTATTGTTTTGGGCTCAAAAGACCAGGATGGTATGTCAATTTATGCTCTGGTTGTTTGCTTATGTTCATTCTGTATGAACTGGAACGTATCCAGTGAGTCTGAAACCTTGCTCAGCACTGGCTTCTTTTGTAGTGTGAAAGTTTCATGAATCAAGAAAACACCTGTGCTTCCACTGTCACTAAGCAGCGTTTAGCTTAAAACACCTATGTGGCCTAATATAATCAATAAAACACAAAGTCCAGAGCAGTCAGTTCCCTGGTTGCAACCATATCAGTCAAGGACCTGGCAGGAAGCAGAGGGAATAATGGAGGGGCAAAATACAGAGGTGTGGGCAGGGGGTGGTGAGATTCCAGATACCAGCCAACACTGGAGCCTCTGCCACCCCTAATTTGAAGGAGTAAAGGAGAAAATGGTGTGGCTGGAACCGTAGGGAGCTGTAGATACAAAGGGATGTGGCCACTGCCAGACATGGTGCCAAAGCAGGTAGGGAGGAGACAGAAGAAATGCTTCATTCTCTTTCTCGTCCCTTGCTCTGAGCCACCAGGAAGCCAGAGGTAAGAAGGGGCAGTGTGATGCTGGCCACCAGGATCATTGCCTCGGGGCAGAGAGGTAGATGGCTCTGGGGTACAGGCAAGAATAACCAGCATATCAGACAAATAAGTACAGAGTGACACAGAGGAAGAGGATTCCCTGCTCTCTGTGGGGCTGGAGACCAGCCTCTACCTAGACCTGCTTGGCCTCTGGGAGGACAAAGATTTCTCCTTTCCCATGTTATTTCCACCTCTGCCACCTCCCTGAATGGACCAGCCCCCTCTAAAATGAGGGGGAAGTGGTTTGTATCTATCAGCTTAAGCCCTTGGTCCTTCTTACCTGCCAGGAGCTATTAACTGCAATTCATCCCTAGCCTTCCTTCTGGTTGTACAACTTTTATAAAATTTCTCCAGCACTTCTCCGGGCATTCTCTCCTGTCTTGCTGTACCTTCCTCATGGCAGGGCTACTGCCTTCTGGTTGGCCCCACCATTTCTTCCCTCTCCACTCCACAGTTCCTTCAACACCAGCACACACTTCACCAGACCCACCCCTGTGCCCTTGTTTGGCCTTCTGTCTGTGAGCTGTGCCCACCTCACCCTTCAAGTCCTGCGGAAAGCCCTGGCTTCAGGGAGTCAGGAGTAGGCCCAACACATGAGCTGCCTCTTGGCCTGTTTCCCTAAGACTATGAACTAAATTTGGTCGTCATGACCATCCTGATGGTGAGAGAAGGTGAAGGGAAACCCAATGCCAGAGATCCCCCGCTTCGAGCTCCCTCCCACACAGGGTGACCCCTCCTGCCTTGGCTCACTCACCATCCTGGCCCTTCTTCCCTACCCTGCTAGTTCTGGTGTGGAACTCAGCCCTTTCCTTGAAATCCACCAAAACCACCACTTAGCCATGACTGTGTCTCCTCAATTGTGCCAGCCCACATGGCCACAGCCTCTTAGCAGCTAGCTTCCCCTCTTCACCTTGTCCTTCATAGTGACCTCCTCCCTTCTCTTTCCATTAGGCCCAGCAATTCTACTTGGCCTTGCTCTGTCCTGTCCACATGAACTACTTCAGAGTTCGCTGAGTGAGGGGCTCTTGTGCCCTGCCTCCCTGAACAGGTTCCACCCACTAAACTGGAAGCTGCTGTGGCTTGAAATGGTGTATTTTCTCCTCCCGGCTGAAAAGGAAAACACTGATAGATTCTCTGGCTTTACAAGTTACATCCTACATCCTGCCTTATGAGATAGAAATGCTGTTTTGCTCCCTATTGGGCCAAGTCTCAGAACAGGAAGGCAAATTAATAATGAGTAGCAGTATCAGTGCTTTATTTTATGAGTGATTGAGCACTTACTCTGTTTGAAGCACTCTTGTCAATGTTTCTTGTGTGTTTTACTCATTGTATTAGTTAGGGTTCTCTAGGGAAGCAGAATCAATGAGAGGTGTCTCTGACTATCAGATTTGTAAAAGTGACTCACACAATTTTAGGTATGAACGAGTCCAAATTCTGTAGAGCAGTCAGCAAACTGCCGACTCCAAGGAAGATGTCCAATGAACTCCTCAGGAAACAAACCAGCAACTTCAACAAACTCCTCAGGAAATGAACTGGGATCTTTGATGAACGTGTTCGACGAACTCCTCAGGAAATGAACTGGCAACTTCGACGAACTCCTCAGGAAACACTTCACTGGGCAGCCAAAGAAGAAGTGAAGGTCCTCTGTCTTGCTTGTAAGTCTTCAACTGATTAATTGGATTAAATCCAGCCAATTGCATTCTCTCATTGTGGAAGACACGCCCTTTGGTCAGTCATCAGTTACAGCTGCAGTCAATTGACTGATGATTTAATAAACCAGCCTGTTGGTTTATTAACCAGCCTCAAATGTCCTCATAGCAATTGTTAGGCCAGTGTTTGCTTGACCAGACAGCTGGGTACTAACACCTGGCCAAGTTGACACATGAACCTAACCATCACACTCATTTAATCTTTACAGCACCACTGAAGTAGATTGTTAATACCACCATTTTACAGATGGGGACACTGAGACACAGGTTAAGAAGCTTGCCCAAAGGTATATAGTAACTGGTGGAAAAGAGACTTGAACCAAGGGCACATGGCTGCAGAGTCTGGGCTCTGGACACCACAGCCCATACAGGCATGACTTATGTTCTGATGTGGAAAGAGGAGGTGGGTAACCCTTCAGTGGGCAAGGGGCTGGCGAGTGTCCAGAGGGGCAGCAGTCAGAACACTCAGTGTCTTTGTTTTTGAGATAGTCCTTGAGGCCTGATTAGCAAAAGGTGTGGGGGGGGGGAGGAGTCTTGGGGTGATCCCTGAATGGAGGGACAAATTCTCCTATGCAACATGCCCCAACATGAATGAGCTCTATAGGAGGTTCTTGGTGCTCCCTATAGTACACATGGTCCCTGGAGACTCCCATTGATCTCCACCCTACCAAGTCTGCTAATAGACTCTGCACCCTGGTCCCAGGGTGAGTATTCCTAGTCTAGTCAATTGCAATACCCCATTCTCTTGGCAACTGTACTTGATTCAAGTAGTGGCATGTCACATGAACAAGGCCAATTGGGATTCTCTCTTGGGATTGATAAAGGATCACCTGGCGGGGTGTGTGTGTGCGTGGTTTTTGTTTTGTTTTATACCTACAGGATCATCTTAGCAGAGACTTCCTACAAAACAGAATCTAAGGCAAAGTGTACATTGGAAGATACAACCCCAGGGCAACTAAAGGAAAGGAAAAAAAATAAGTCACGCAAGAATGGAGAAAAAGTAAATTTAAGATGTTTTATCAAGCCACCCCAAGAAAGCCCAGCTAGCTGTTCAGTCATGCAGGATATCTTTTAGAAAAGCCTTGCAGAACCACCAGGTCTCAGAACAGTCCATTGGGTAGAGGTGGGGAGGAAAGGGACTGGAATTTATTTGCTGGCTTCTCTCTCATTGAAGTTCTTCCAATGGAGCATTAACACCCCCCACCCCCCACCTTCAGGGTTGTGTTTTTTGGCCTCTCTTGGGGAAACTAGATCCTGTTTCCCACTGTGCAGCACTTTACCCCAGAAATGGTGGAAGGAACCAATCCAGACCAGTTTGGACCTGAGCACTGAAGCTCTTTTTATCATGGCCCATGTAATAGAGGCTGGGCTGAAGCCTGCCTTCTTCTAAGGGAGGCCTAGGAGACGAAACGATCCAGGCACTCCATCATGCAAGCCAACCAACGAAGCCCTGGAGGCAGGTGGACCCAAGTAAAAGGCAGACAGGGGTCGGGGTGGGACACATGAATAAACCACGTCCAGTTCAGTGTTGCTTAAGTCAGGTTTCTGGTGGTCACGCTCCCTGCCGTGTGGCGAGGGTATACTTACATAATATGTGGGGCAGCACACAAAAAGACACTAACAAAAATGAGAGACAAGATTGGAACTGAAGGATGAGTCCTGTCTCAGAACCTGAGACCTCTGGCTCCTATGGATTCTGTATCATCTCAGTATGCTCCCTAGTTCACCATACATCCATCACCCAACAAATATCTGAGCCCCTATCATGTGCCAGGTGCTGGTCCAGACACTGGGGATATAACAGTCAACAGCACTATTTCTGCCTCCCTGGATTTATCTTCTAGTGAGCTTGGCAGGCTAACAAACAGATAAACAGGGTGGAGACAGTTATTATTGAGAAAATAAAAGGGAAGGAGGAAAAGGAATATCGGGCCCATAGGTGCTACCGTATATAAGACCACGAGGAAAATCATCTCTTATCTGGTGATTTTTGAGCAGACTTAACGAAGTGAGGAACTAATATCTAGCAAATATCTGGGCAGAAAGCATTCCAGACAGGCTACAGCCAGTGCAAAGGGCTTGAGGTAGAAGCATATTGATGTAGTCAATGAATGGCAAGGCCAGATGTGCACTGGAGCATAGTGAGAAGCTGATAAATGAAGTAAGAGAAGACAATGGGAGGCCAGATCATTAGGGCCTTGTAGGCTTCTAAGGACTTTGGCTTTAACCATGAAGTGGGAGTCACTGAAGGATTTTGAGCAGAGGAGTAGTCTGACATCTTCTAAAAGGATCTTCTAAAATTGCTCTGTTGAAAATAGACTATAGAGAGCAAGAGTGGAAGCAGGGAAACCAATAGGTGGCTATTGCAATTATCCAGGTGACAGATGATGGCTCAGACCAAGATGGGAGCAGTGGAGGTGGTGGCAAGGGATGGGCCTGGAGGTGATGGCACTGGGATAGAAGATCAGCTTCCCTTCTGGACTTTTGGTTTTCCATCTTTCCCTTTTATCTCTTCCCATTGTTTCTCATATGTTCTTTCCCACCACTCACCTCTCCTCTTCTCTTCTGCTTTTCTCCTCTTTTCCTTTTCCCATTTTTTCTTCCTCAACTCATGTTGTCATTCTTTTCACTCCTCTCCCTTAAGCAATCACTTTCAGATAATTCATGTAATTGCTTAAGGCTTCCTGGTGGATTGTGGTGGGGGAGTAGTACTTGAACTGAGTCATGAAATGAGGATTTCAAAGGGCAGAAAGAACTTAGAAGTCAAGCATTCCAGGTACAGGAAGCAAGGTGAATAAAGATACAATGGTGGTAAAGCAGAGTGTGCTGAGAAAGGACTCTCAGTGTCATTTGGGATGCAGTGAGAAATAAGCTGGAATGGTAGACCAGAGTCAAATCACATTGGCCCCTATAATGTCAGGCCAGAGCTTTCAAACTTTAAGAGGTCTGGAATTTGCATGGGGCAAATTCTCTCTGGTGTCTGAACAGCAGAAAGTCCAGAAATTTTGGTTGGTACCTTAGGGGATTCCAGCCCATTGTTCATCTTCTGCAGCTCAACTGCTACCACTGCCTATTGAAGCCTATCTGGAGATTACTCCCGCCTACTCCCATTCCCCTCACCCTGTCACCCCAGTCTGGGTCTTCACCGGGTCTTAGGCATCTCTATTGTCCTCTTCTTCCTTCACGTCCCAGGTCCTGCCTCAATGAAATGGGCCTCCCTCATTGCCATGGTTGTCAGCATAACTTCATTCTAGTGAGGATCTGCCTGGGAAATATTCTGAACTTCAGTGGCCTCTGGACTGACAGGGAGTGATCACCTAAGCAGAAGGATATCAAAAACCATTGTTGACAAAGAAAAATGGCTGACTGCCCCCCCAACCCACCGTCCTCCAAGTTCTGGGCCGTTAACCAAGGCCCCTCATTAGAGCCAGCCCCTGAATCCCAACTTCCAGGAAGAAAACCAATGGCTGTCACTGCTGAATGTCAGAACCTTGCTTAGCAGAAGAGACCTCTTTTTTTAAAAAAAATCTGACAATCTTTCACAAATTTTAGTGATAAAATCCAGAGCTGCTGTGGTGAAAGTATGAGCAGGGATTTCATAATCTACATGCTTAGCTGCCTAAGAGCCTGCCCAGGGGCCCCAGAGGCATCACTGATCACTGCTGGGCTAGGTTATCTCTTAAGTCCCATCTAGCCCTAATTTTCTATGACTTCTAGAAAAATTTGAAAACAAAAAACCTGACTCTAGGGTAAGAGGACCCCTCACAAATCTCCAATAATATGCATCAATTGATCCTATTGGCAGGCAGACCCAGAGAAGAACAGATATGGATCTTCATTTCCCCATTTCCACTAACCAGGCTTGCTTTGCATCCTAGCCCCATGGGGTATTGGATGCCAAGGGACAGATCACTGAGGGGCACTGACACCCTCACTGCTACCAGAGGTAAGGGGGATGGAGAGGCTGGGGAGAAAAGCACAGTTGGCTCTAAAATTTCTGAATATTTGGGCAAATATTAGGAAGACCATAAAGAAAAAAAATGGGAACTTTTCCCTCAATTTGCCCCACGTTGTTTTTCAAGCTGCTGCCAGCTATGGCTTTCTGTATGTTCAGTGTCTATTTGGTTAGGAGGCTTATCATTGTGTTCCCTCCATGGTAACTACAGACCTTATATGGCAAGAGTTCTGTGGCACGTGAAGAATAAGCTGTCAATGGAAAATGAAGCTTCTGGGGGAAGAGGTCCTAAGTCAGGAAAATTCTCAAAGGAAGAAGTGTCTCCATTCCTGTTCAAAGCCAAATCTCTCACCTAAGCTCTGGATCAGATTCCTCAGAAAACTCCACAAGTATGAACCTCCTTTCCTTCCTGTGTCACCTGCCTCACACTCTCCTGTCTGCCTATAAACATGCTCAAATCTCACTGACTCTAAAAAGAATCCTTCTTTGACCAAACTTGTTCCTCTCGAGGTAGACCTTCATCTCTTCCTTCTCATCCAAACCTTGGGAAAAAAATAATTAGTACTTTTCTTCTTTCAGGCACTCTCAACCCACTGCAAACTGCCTGTCACCCCAACCACTCTAAAAGAAGCTACTGGAAGGTTGCCAGTGCCTTCCTAATCGTCAAGTCTAAAAGTCACTTTTTAGTCCTCTTTATTTGACCCTTGGGCATATATACACCATAACTTAAATCCCATAACCTTGAATAACAGTGTCCTTAAGACTCTGCCTTAGCTCACTTTTTTCTCACTCCCATTCTTTATAGGATCTTGCTAAGTTGGAAGTTAAAGAGTCAATACTTTAGAGGCTAGGCAGGTAATATAAAGGAATAAAGAAACAAGCAGAACTATGTAAAATAATCGGGAGTGGGAAGGTCTGAGATGAACTGGAGAGTATATGCTCATCTAAAGGAGATACCTGCTGCTCACCCTAGTACACAAATGCCCTGCCAAAATGTGAGCAAGGTGTTGCCAGATCTTCCAGCTTTTCAAGAAGCACTACAAATGTAGACTTTAACAAAGGATCACATAATAAAAAGTTGGCAACTAATTCAATTTTTAAAAAACACTGTGCAGGCCAAACAAATCCTATCTGGGAGGCTGATCTGGCCCATGACCCTCTAGCTTGTGATCTCTGCCCTAAGCTACCACATTCACTCTCATGGTTGTAACCATCACCCGTTAATCATGATTTCCAAACCTTACATCTGCTCAACCTTTCCCCTAGCCCCAAAGACATCTAGCCAGTGCCTCCTGGAAAGTGTTATCGGTGAATGTGTTCAGAGGTAAGCTCATTATCTGTCTCCTAAGAAATCCTGCTGTTCCTCTTATGATCTTCTCTCAGTTAACAGTACCATCACCTATCAGGCCACAAGTCAGAAACCTGCAGGATTCCTTACTTCTCTGTGTCTTACTCTTGAATCACAAGGCCCCATGTGGTTAAGAGTACACTCTGGAGGGAGACTGCCCGCGTTTCAATCCCAGTTCTGCCACTTATTAGCTGTTTGACCGCAGGCAAATTAACTTCTCTGAGCTTCAAACAGTACCTGCCTCATAGGGTTATGAGAATTAAATGAATCAAGCATTTAGAACAGTGCCCGGCACACTCTACACATTATACAGGCATATGCTATTGTTTGTACCTACTTAGTGTCCCGTATGTGTATTTGTGTGATCACTGCCGTAGTTTCTTCTCACATTCTCTCAGACTAATGCAAGTCCTCCGATTGCCGCCTCCACTATTCTACCTTCCTCCTGCCCCCACCGCCATTTCCTAATCCCCAGTTCTTCCGTAATACAAGTCCTTGAAGGAGTTTACAGAAGACTCCCTCCCCACCCCATCCCAAGTCCACCGCGCTTACGCCCCAGTGCCACAGGGGTTCCTCCGCTCACTGGAGCCAGCCAGCTCGGTGGCGGCGGCTCCGCTGCATAGCGGGAAAGCCCGCAGCTGCCGGCAAGCCTGGGCTCGGATCCGGCGGACTCGGACCCAGCTGCGGCATTCTTGCCCCCGGGCTCGCTCACCACGGAATCCCGTCACTAGGCCCGACAGACCCACGAAACGCCGCCTTCACAACGAGCGAGCAAGGGTAAGCCCGCACTTGACCTTAAAACGGACAAGACAGACCCCTCCGCAAGTGAAGCCGGGGCTTCTTCCACGCCGCTGGACCGACCTGTCTAGGAATCTCGGAGGACTCCTGATCTCGACACCTTCCTGCATGAGCCTCGTACATTCGAATGGGAAACGTCAGAATCCGTCTATGCCAATTAAAAATGTGCAGTTGGGGGTCGGGGAACAATCTACCTTCTACGTGGTTGCCACAGAAAGTGAAGGAAAAAAATTAGGAGTGTTAGAGAGCAGTATGTTCCACCCTACCTGCTTTTCCTAACTAAAAGCAACTCTTGAGCATTTTGGGGGGAGGTGCTTATAGAAGTAGAAGATTCAGGTTGCCTTCCAAGACAGTGCTCTTCGCATTGCGAAGGGATGGGTAGGACAGTGAAGCTACCACAGGGATTCTTGTTTTGTCAAATCAAAAACAAATCAGGACTTCGGTAAGGAGAGCCTTTATTCAAAAGGACAATTGCCATAGGGGGAGACAGACTATTGCAAAAGGAAGAATGCTTCCACCATATGGTCTGCCAAGTGTCTCAAAGATCAGGCAGAAAGGGTGGAAAGAACGGGGTGTTAGGGAGTGGGACGAACAGATGTCCTGATCAGACAGTTGATCAAGGAATGTCTTTCCTTGAGGTCAGCTGAGATGGGTAGGGTCATTAAGGAGGAGTTCTTCCACATTCTGCTGCTGGCTCAATCTGAGGGAGAGTGAAAGTTCAGGGGACTGGGGAAGGAGAATTAGATACAGATAGGTCAGTGAATGCAAACAGTTCCGTTACTCATTTATAAGCAAAGAAAGAATTTGGAGGTCTGTGTCTGATCTTGTCACAGGTAAACAAGGCAGACATCCATAAGTCTTATCTAAGTCACGTGGGGAAAGGTGGCTCTTTCCAGTAAGCCGTTTCCTGGAACTCAGAGGGTTGGAGATCTTATAATCCACAGCTGCTTTCTAGGAGCACAGGGCTCAGGTAAAGTTTAGCATTGTCAGACACTTGGAAAAAATCAGGTTATCTATTCTGTGTTGGTATTTAAAGGAAAAATATCAGATAAAAAAGAAAGCACACCCAAAACTGGTATTACTGTTTGCCATAACTCTTAATGCTGATGCCTTTTTAAAGCTATGTTGTGTGGTGGGTTCATATATGTTGTGTGTTGTGTGGTTGCCACAGAAAGTGAAGGAAAAAATTTGCATATTTTTGCATATATGTGAAAGTTAGAGAGTTTGCATATATGTGAGTTATCTTCAGAGTTGAATTAGCAAACTGATCACTTAGTTGATCATTTGAGCCTGGGAAATTTGTAGTTCAAAGAGCCAAGATTTGCCAGAGGGTCTTTTGCCCAGGCAGAGGCACCTTCTCCCCCTAAACAACTAACATAAGTAACTAGTCTCCTTGGCATGAGTATGTGTTTTGGAGAATCAGTAAGACTTGGATGGCCAAAGTGTGGAGAGAAAGGGAGAGGGGAAGAAGACTATTCCAAAAGGTCAAAAGCAGGGGAGAAAACCAGTGTCAGCAACAGGCAAGGGATTTCAGGGGGCCAATGGGGATTCATTTATGATAGAGGAAAATGTATATGATAGAATAAGAAATGTTACTAGTTGCTGGTTAAGGTCAGCATGTGTGGGTCTAGATTGAGAGTTTATCCTTTATGCCAACTAAATAGGGAATCATTCAAAATTCTTAATTAGGAGCTCTGATCTCACAAAATAATTATGTGAAGCAGATGGAATATATTAGTCCTTTGCCGAGATGGGTCATTCTAACTCTCACCCAGAACCCTTCCCATCCTTAAGGTCCCCATCTGCACTTTCCCTGAGGAATAAGGTAGTTACTATGCACCAAGTTAAGGTGTCTTGGCTGGGATCTCAGGAACGCTGCTGAGCTGGAAGAGACAGAGGCGCCGCGCTTCTTCTTTGAAGTCCCCATCTAGATGCTCCTCCTCTTCCTAGAGAAGCAGCCGCTGGGCGCGCGGGCTGGGACCGCAAGGCCGCTCGTGACGCACTACCGGCCGCGCCGCTGTTCTGCAGGCCCGGGAGGGCAAGACCTGCTTTGGGCTTCCGTGCACCTCGGGGCCCGTGGTCACCGTCCCGGCCCCGCAGGGGAGTCCGCGGATCTCACGGTGAGCTGGCTGGGCCCCAAGAAGGGGGGAAAAAAAGGTTCTGAGCGGGACTCCGCTGGGGCGGCGGGCCAGGGGCGCATACGGGAAGCGCTGCTCCCGGCCTCGTTCTTCCACTGGGCAGTAACCAGCGCGTGCGGCCGGGGATCCCGGGCACTCCCGGCGGCCGTGCGGGGCCCAGCCTGCAGCCTCAGCATTGCAGTCCCCAGGGGCCCACACAGTGCCCGGCCTAGAGGAGATGGCCTAGAAAGATGGTGGAATGAATGAATGATGGATGAAGCGCTAGGAGCCGTGTCGGAAAACGAAATCCCGTGGCTGAGATTTCTCGGTCCAGATACCAGCTTCTTCCCCTCCCCATCACCACCCGCGAGAGATCCTGCAGCACAGACACCGTCTTAATAGGAATCGGAAAACAGTGTAAAGCGCCCTAGGCTGAGAGTCTGCAGACCTGGGTTACAATTCCCTAGTACACAGTCTGTTTCTTAATTTCTTAAGTTGGATTGTCTGGTAGTCGTTGTCTTGCTTTCTTTGCAAAACTCAATTGATAGCATGCATATGAGCATGCATGTCTTCCAATAAAACTTTACTATCGATGATATGCCAAAACAGAATTCAGGGGCGGTGTTACAAAATGAATGACTTTAGGGCCTGCCACATGGAAGATTACCTATCTAGTGCTAAGAAGATTATATATATACAGCCGTGCTAATATTAAAAGTACATTTATCCGGCATTTACCATATGCCAGATACCGTTCAGATCAGTTGTGCTAATTTATTTAATCTTCACAAAAACCTAATATCTGTTGTTTTTAATGAGGAAATTGAGGCACAAAGAGAATAGCAAACTTACCCAAGAGTACACTGCTGCAGAGGTGATGGGTACAAAGTGCTGCTGGAGGCTGGAGGGGTGTGTTGCTTTGTGCTAACAGGCAAATCAAGAAGGGCTTCTGAGAGGAGTGACATTTAAATGTGGTCTCATTGAAGGCACTGTGGTTTCAAAGCCTTGAAAAACCCTAACTGGCTTGCCCAGACTCCTGTGGCTAATTATTTGGGGATAAAGAGATGGCAGTGGGGAGAAAGCTTACAAGGGATGAGCAGGAAGCTAGGTCCTTACCAGTTTTAGCAGGAGGTTTTCCCTTTTATCTTTCTATTTGGGGGTTTGGGGAAGGGAGGTAGGGAGGAGTCATCATTATACCCCTCTCCCCCCAAATCTGGATTCAGGTAGATTATTTTAGCATCTTAAAAAGCATCCAGATTACTCCACACTAAGCATTCTTTCCTTTCAAGGGAATTTATAGACCAGAAGTCGGCAAACCATGGCTTATGGGCCAAATTTGATCTTTGGCATTTTTTTTTAAGTGTTATTGTAACACAGCCATACTCATTTGTTTATGTATTGTCTATTTTTGCTTTCAAACTACAAAGGCAAACTTGAACAGTTGTGACAAAGACCATATAGCCTGATAAAGCCTAAAATCTTTACTCTCTGGCCCTTTGTGGAAAAAGTTTACCTACCCCTGACGTAGACAGATGACCCACAATCGGAGGGTGGTCATCACCCAGATGTCTTCTTCATAGTTTTTAGTGTCAAACACAATGACCCTTAACCCCTGTTGAGTGCCTGCCACGTGCAAGGCTTCTTTCAAAGTGTTCTATGTGAATTAACTAATTTAATCAAGGATTTGCAGAATGTTAGAGCTGGAAGTATTCATGGATATTATCTAATTTGCCATTTTTTTTTTCAGATAAATAGCCTGTATTCTAGGCTCACTCTTATGAGTTACGGCAGAGCAAAGTTTCCTGACTCCCAGTCAAATACATTTTCATCCTATTCTGAGTGGAAGACCAATGCCATATCCATTGGATCACTCATTTTAAATAATTTTTCTGATTATAAAGATAAGGTGTGTTTATTGTAGGAAAAGTGAAATATTTAGAAGAGTATAAAGGACAAAGTAAAAGTGCCCATTAACTGGCCTAGAGATAAGTGTTTTAACATTTTGGTGACTATTCTTCCTGTCCTTTTGGGTGTGTCTATTTTGTGTGTATCTGTGTATTAGCAATAGTTTCTGCTTAATGATTGCTTACTTCTAGTATATGTGTGCATTTTTTTTGGTTTACAGTGTTTGTATCTTCCAGTTTTAACATAATACATTTCCTCATGAATATTCTTTGGAAATGTGATTTTCAATGGCTTCATAATATTCTATCATATTGATGTATCATTAGTATTTGCCTTGTTTTTACAATTATAACAATGTGTTTTTTGAACATAAATCTCTGTGCCTATCTCTGATTATATTTTTTTACTTTCTTTCTGTGATTACAGAAGTTGTTTGTTCTTGTGGCAAAACTTTCAAACATTGTAAGAAGATAGGCCCTAAAGGGAAAGTTAACCATAATATTATCCCTCAGGGATGATCATGGTTAACAATTTGATGTATATTCCTAAAGGTTTAAGTTAATTTTTAAAAAATTAAGCAAAATATCAATAATATAGGAAGTTTGGGAAATAGAGGGGAAAATCATTCATAACCCACCATGTCACCACCTTTTATTTTTCCTTCTCAATCTTATTCACATGCATATTTTAACATACACATATAATGTTATATTGTACTTGAAATTTTAGTGTCCTGTTTTTTTCTCACTTACATAAATATGTTTCCAAATGGTCACATATTTTCATTTTTAAATGGTCTTAATGGCTATGTAATTTCTCACCAAGTAGAAGTACCATAATTTGCTAAACCCCAATGTCCAAAAATGGGAAAATGGTAACAACAGTGCAAGGAATATTTTTCACAGGTAATGAATTCAGGTTTTTTCCTTTCTGGGAAATCACTTCTTTATGAGAAAGTTCTAGTAGTAGAATTACCGGGTCAAATATACAGGCATTCTTATGATACAGTGATGACTTTGAGGAGATTCTGACATATCAGGTGTTGTATATATATAGAATGAGTCTTCTATTCTGAGTCCCTATACCCACAAATGGTGATAACAGCATCCTAACTACAACTCACATTTGGCTGGATCAGCTCCAGAAAGATGGTACCAGTGGTGTGTGAGAGGGTTTCTTTCTCTGCACCTGTGGTTTTCTGTCCAGCAGTAACTACAGTGATGCAATGAATTACTCGAGACAAAAGTCAGGAGAGGCGAGGGTGAGAACAACTCAAGGGAGAGTGTGCTTCCCAGCAATTCTCATCTCGGTTTTTATTGAGATTTTCGGAGTAGGAAGATGTGCTGGCACTCAAGGCTGTTTAGGGAGGCAGGAGGGGAGGCAGGACGTTTTGACCTTTATGACACAAAGATTGACAGGCAAGTAGACAACAGATATGCCTGGTTTTGAGAGTGGAATGTAGTACGTACAAGAACATAGTGTAGCAAAGCAAGACATTTGCATCATCTTCGCTAGGAATTTAGACAAAGGCAGTCTTCTGCCTATATGCACACTGAAGCAGAAGGAGAGTTTACAAGTTTTTTATCCACAGTTTTAGCATTAGAAATAAATTTTCCAATCTGATATAAAAATTGACCCTTCATTGTTGCAGTTTCCATTTATCTGGTTACCACAAAGATGGAATGTTGCTTTGATACGTTTTTTTGGCCTTTTGTAATTCTTGCTGTATTCATTGTGCTTTTCTATTTTTCTATTCATCTTTTTTCCTGATTTCTAAGGAGTTTTTATGGATTAAGTCTATTTACAACTTGATATTTAAATCAAAATTACTTTTTGTAGCTTGCTTGGCTTTTACTTTTATGTATGATTATTTTAGATATACAGAATATTGTGTTTCTGTGACCAAATTTATCTGTATTTTCCTTTGTGATTTGTGCTTTTTTTGCATAATGCTTAGAAAGATCTATCCAAACCCTAAAATAAACAAACATTTGGCATATTTTACTATTTTATGCTTTCATTTTTTTTTATATTTAACTTTTTAATCAGTTTAGATTTTATTTTGGTGTTTGGAGTGAGGAAGGAATTATCACCAAATGTTTTTTTTCCAAATATTAAGCAACAGTTGCAACATAATTTATGAATAACCTATTTTTTTGATGACTAGAAACCTATGCCAATGTTACCATATATTAAATTCTTTCATTTATATCTTTTAGGGAATTAAGAATGGCATAAATCAAAAGCCGGAGTTAAATTTCAGTTTAAACATGTAGACTCACTTTTGAGACTTTCCTAGTTGTACTCCTTTGATGATTTTATCTGTTATTCCCATTATTTCAGTTACAATTTTTATGCCCAAAACTCTATATATAGTTTTTGGCCCATACCTCTCCTGTACTACAGATATTTGTGTCCTACTTTCTACTTAGATATTTCAAAACTAAATGTATCTTCTTCCTGCTCAAGCCAGTGTTGCTACTCTCACTAAAGGGCACTGTTATCAAGTAATTGTTGCAGCCCCAGACTGGTGGGTTACCCTTGCCTCCTCCCTCTCCCTACTGTTTCCCCCGATACCCATCCAGTCCTTAGGATCCTGTCCCTTAGTTAGTCCAGTCCCCTCACTGAACTACTGAAACAGCCTCCCAAGGGGTCTTCAGTGTTCACCCTGCCTCTACTACTCCCCACTCCTTTCATATAATCCATCCTCTGCGTTATAGATTGGAGGATACAGATCTAATCATGTTCTTTTCCTTTTCAAACATTTTCAGATCCTTTTGATGGCTTTCTCCTGACTTTAGGGTTAAGTCCTTAAAATGGTTTGAAAGGTTCTGTATGATCTGGCCTTTGTTTGCAAAGGGCTTCATGTCTCATTTCTGGTGCTTAATACTTGGCCTTGCTGTATCTCTCTTGTTCTTCCAATGTGTTTTCATTTATTCTGTTGCATCTCTGATATATTCTTTTCCCTCTTCTATCTGTCTCCTATTTATCCCTTCTTCAGGGAAGCTTGATTTCCCAGACTAAATTGGGACCCCTTTGCTTTCCAAAGCACTGAATATTTCTACTTTTGTAACTTCCATATTTGTAGTTACTTGTTTAAGGTCTTTGTCAAGTTACGACATAAGCTTCTAGCAGGCAGGGGCATGTCTGACTTTTTCTACTGTTTACACACAACTCTCACTCTACTGCATGGGTCTCCTTAGGGTTTTGTGGTAGTTGACAGGTCCCTTTTATACCCCTCCTATGGGAGAGGATCAGGAAAATGCAGACAGGATCCTCTTAGACCTTCAAAACCCAATTGAGAGGCAAGGACTTGATGAGAAGACCACAGAACCTTCAAACACCTCCTTTCATTCTTCTGAGATTTCAGGATCCTTGACTCTGGTGAAAAACCATCTCTCTGACCTTCATCTTTCTTGAAATAATGCTGCCACTTCTACTTCTCACTTCATGATTATATGGAGAGACAGTCTTGGAGGACAGTTACGTTTTGACATTTCTGTACGAGGGTATACAAAAATTCTCTGTACTATTTTTGCAACTTTTTTTGTAAGTCAAGAATCATTTCAAAGTTAAAAACTTTTTTAAAAAACCCTGCAGGCTACACTCTTACATTGAGCCCTCCCTGAAGAAAAACAAATTGATAAGACACCTAGAAGAAAGGATAATCAACGTATCTGTAGTTTGTATCAAGTAGGGAGAGTTCCTGAACCACTCTCCAGACCCCTTGGCATGTGGTGGAGGTGAGTGCATCAGTCTTTTTCTTTTTTTAAGTTTTTATTTTGAAATACTTTCAATCTTACAGGACA
>PVKY010005596.1:0-17165 GCA_004027775.1 Bradypus variegatus
ATTTTTCCTGTTTTATTGGTAAAGAAAGTGAAGTTCGTAAGGTAAAGGGATTTGCTTAAAGCAGGTAAATGGTAGAGCTGGGATCCAATGCCATCTTTCTCATTTAAAGGCCCATATTTTTCTGTGTTATGCAGCCTCCCCAAAGACAGACTTGTGCCACAAGTCTTAGGCAGCAGCAGGATGGTGTTAAGGAAGGACCAGTGGGCCAGAGAATCAAGAGAAGGACCTGGTATTAAGTGCTGTGCTCCTGTCAACTTCCTACGTAACCTGGGACAAACCAATTCTGAGCCAGTGTAAAGCAAGGGAATGGGCCTAGATCCTTGGAGCCTGAAGAGGGCACTAGGGAGAGACATTGTGGGCTAGGATTTGAGCTTTCTGCCTGCACATAATACAGTTAACGGAGAGGAAGCAAGGCACAGATTTGAAACTGGTCAAGGAGGGCTCACCTCGACCCTGTTTGTTCCTACAGAGATTATGCTGAATCTGTGGGGCGGAAGGTGCGAGACCTGGGCATGGTGGTAGACTTGATCTTCCTCAACACAGAGGTGTCGCTCTCACAAGCTTTGGAGGACGTTAGCCGGGGAGGGTCTCCTTTTGCTATCGTTATCACCCAGCAACATCAGATTCACCGATCCTGCACAGTCAACATCATGTTTGGAAGCCCACAAGGTACAAGAGGCCCAAGTGGGTCAGAATCCTAGAGATAGTCACAAGTCTGTGAATTCTTTTATGCCTTACTCATAAGCAGATTTTCAGCAACTGACTCATGAATTCCAGCTCAAATATGATAGGGCCCTTTTATAAGTGGACTGAAGTGGACTTAGATAGTCATTTTTCCATCTGATATTCTTTCAGTGGATACGGTTCTGGGCCTGCTATATATGATTCACTATACTTAGCCATTAGGTCTATATAGGGATGTGCTGGCAAATTTTAACAACCAGCTCTCTGAGGCAGGGCAGGAAGGTGCCCTGGTTTGTATCATCTGCTGATTTCCGTGGTGTAAATACTCCTGTCGTGGCCTATTTCAGGCCACCAACATGAAGTCACTAAAGTGACTGTTGAGGGGAGATGCACACAATCAGCTCTCAGCAGTGAGAGCCAGCCCCAACACACCTCTGGCACCTGCAGCACTGAACATGAATCCTTACTTCCACCTAACTTTCTAATAGAGAAGGATAATAGGCAGTTAGGATACTACGTGTAAGTGCTCTGGAGAAGTGAGCAGAGGGGGCCATGAGAATAAGAAGGAGGTCCTGACCACCCCCCTTCCCCAAGAGACTCAGGATAGGTTCTGTTAAGTCCTTCCCTTAAGTACCTTTTAGCCTACATTGAACCCAGTGTTGAGACTTAGCTAACTGACGCCCTGCTCAGTGGTCTTAAACCACATGGTGCCAGAGGACAGGCTTCCCTTTTGCTACCATACTTGGGATTTCGATTTGCCTGATCAGTTAAACCCATAACCATATAACACGTAAGGCCCTTGTATGAGCCATTTGTCTCTGAGGCATAGTCCTAAAGGTGTGTGTGTGAACATTTATATAAAGTTCAGAGAAGTCTTTTCAATACCATGGAAACCATGTTGCACAGGGTTGAGGAGAAGAGTTTCTTAGGATCACACTTTGATCTTAACCCATGACCTTTGAACTAATGTATTTAACAACAGTAAGCCAGCTCTGTCTTAAGGAGCACAGTGGAGAGCCAGGCTTTACAGAGGGACTTTGGCCTCCTGGTGCTGGTCTAGAGGCTGCTGAGCCTGCCTCCCATGGTTATTCCCCACATGGTCTGTTTGAATCTGTGGGAGGCCGTCATGTTTCTTTGGTTTTTGCTGCAAGTCTGTGATCCAGAAAATTGTCCCCAAAGAACCAGCTCTGTATACAGATATGTATTCCCTGCCAAAGATATCCATTCACCCCTTCCCAACCTTCATCTCCCTCTGATCCCCCATACCCCCATCCCTAAGGCTTTTTGTCACTGAAATGGCTGTGTAGAGTCTAGCAGGTGGGCACTTAGATCTGTCATGGGAGAAAATAACTCATGTCATTCGCTCCCACAGAGCATCGCAACATGCCCCAGGCAGACGCCATGGTGCTGGTGGCCAGAAATTATGAGCGCTACAAGAATGAGTGCCGGGAGAAGGAACGTGAGGAGATTGCCAGACAGGCAGCCAAGATGGCCGATGATGCAATCCTACAGGAAAGGGAGCGAGGAGGCCCTGAGGAGGGAGTGAGAGGGGGGCACCCCCCAGCCATCCAGAGCCTCATCAACCTGCTGGCAGACAACAGATACCTCACTGCTGAAGAGACGGACAAGATCATCAACTACCTGCGAGAGCGAAAGGAGCGGCTTATGAGGAGCAGCACCGACTCTCTGCCTGGTGAGCTACGTGGCAGGGCCGAGGTGAAGTTCTGACTCTGCATTTCTCTAACCCCAGGCTCTGTTGGGAGGGTGTCAGGCCCAGGGCTCTTCAGGGTGGGTATGGGTTATCAGCCCATCCCTTTGGTTCTTCCATGGGCCATCCCTGCTGATAACAATGATGACTTAAGAATTGGGTGTGAATTCTGATCCCTATAGTTAATGTGGTTGGGGTGGGTTGGACTAGCATTGCTGGTTCCTTGGTAGCCAAAATGTGTGCCCATTTTTGTTAGCAGTTCTCTGAGGGAACTAGGCTGTATCCTAAAAACAGCACATAGCATGAAATGGCCCCTTGGGGAAATGGATGTTATAATCTATGTTCTGTGTGATTGACGTGACTCAGTGACTGTTGTACTTCCCTTGGCTACTAAGGCCTCCTGCTCTTGGGGGGTGTTTTCAATGGGATTCCTCCCTCTTCTGTCTTCCAGGCCAGATTTCCCGCCAGCCACTCGGGGCGACCTCGGGTGCCTCGTTGAAGACACAGCCAAGCTCCCAACCGCTCCAGAGTGGCCAAGTGCTCTCCTCCGCTACACCCACTCCAGCTGCAGCCCCCACCTCCCAGCAAGAGCTTCAGGCCAAAATCCTCAGTCTCTTCAATAGTGGCACGGTTGCGGCCAATAGCAGCTCTGCATCCCCCTCTGTCGCTCCCGGAAGCACTCAGAACCAGAATTTTTCCACAGCAGTGAACAGCCAGCCTCAGCAAAGATCACAGGCCTCTGGGAATCAGCCTCCAAACATTTTGGGACAGACAGGATCTGCCCGGAACATGGGCCCCAGGCCTGGGGCTCCTTCCCAAGGGCTCTTTGGCCAGCCTTCCAGTCGCCTGGCACCTGCCAGCAACCTGGCTAGCCAAAGGCCCGTGTCTTCCACAGGTATCAACTTTGACAATCCAAGTGTACAGAAGGCCTTGGACACCCTGATCCAGAGTGGCCCTGCTCTCTCCCACCTTGTTAGCCAGACCGCAGCACAGGTGGGACAGCCCCAAGCCCCCATGGGATCTTACCAGAGGCATTACTGAGGCTAAATCTCTCAACTACTCCCAGTCCCCTCATCCTCTGGCCTCCTCCCACTTACTGCGTTCTAAATAGAGTTGTTTGGAGGATGTGCTTTGCACCTGTCCAGGTTCACTTTGAATGTCATAAGTTTTGACCACCTGCTCTCTCTGCTCAAAGCTATGTTGCTTATTCCTTCCAGAGTCAGAGTTTATACTGCATTTAGGGGTATGTTTGTTGTTGTTTTTTGTTTTCTGTGGGTATTTGTTTTGCTTTGTTTTTAGAAAATAAATACTCTGTGGTCACTTGGGCAGTATAGGTGTCTGGGCTCAGTTTATATTTGATGGGTTTCTCCAGTCCCTTTGTCAGCTGGATTGAGGGAGGAAAGGAAGAAGCAGCCAGGCCCCAAGCTGGCTGAGTTTGGAATAACATTTGTCCTGTCACTACCTGTGTTCCTTTTGAGCCTACCAAGGCTTCCTAGCCTACTCTAGCACTAACCAGAGCTCAAGCTCCTGCTTCCGATGCAGAGTGGCAGGCTTGGCTTGGCAGGCACAGTAATACCATGCCCCCATCCAGCACGGAGACTGCTTTGAGGATTCATAGATCACTTGCAGGGTTGATGAGGAGTGAGGAGTGGCCATGGCAGCCCAAATGCAGGAACTCTTCTGCCTGAGCCAGGGTTGTTTGGTTTTGTTGGTCCTTCCCCGCCCACCCCCCATTTTCTTTATGTGCATTTCATTGGAGGATCTTCAGTGGGCTGAACCGCTCCATTCCCAAGCAGTTTTAATACAAACTGTGAATCTGGGTCCCAACCACTCTTAACACCCTTAACATTTCTGTCAGTGTCTCCCTCTCCAGTGGTAGTTTCATGGAGTAAGCTCTGAGAAGGCAGCTCTAGACTCTGGTAGTGAACACCTATTTTTTTTCAGTGATTGGTATGATTGATACAGGTTTGTGGCTCAAAAAGCAGGCTCTTGTTTTCATCTAGATTTTTGTTCTGTTTTCTGAGCAGCAGGAGGCAGGGACCATTTTAATATCTGACTCTGGGTAGCTGGGCATGTTCTTGGTACAGTTTTGAGCCAGTGTGAAATTGTTGGAGGACCTCTGGCTACTGCTCTAAAATGGAGCCAAAGGAAGCTGCCCTCCCCCTAGGAGCCATTAGAGCCCTTTGGATCACCATCTCAAGGGGCCCCTGGCAGGGGCAAGAGAGAGCAATGAGTGAAATCAGCTGAGTCCCTGCCAGTAGCTGAACAGACGATGGTTTCAAAAACTCAAGGTCTCCCCAGATGGCAGCATTTTATGTTCTGACCTGTTTGTGTTATATAGTGTGTTTTTTTTTCCTCTTTGGAACTCTTGTGTTGTTAATAAGATGAGATGATTACTTTTTAATTAAAATGAAAAAGTAAAAACAGTGTTTATCTTTTTTGAGTGTGATTATCTCTTTCCAGGGGGCTCTTTCCCAGGGTTGGAAGATGAGGGTCCCTGATTCAGTCTGCATTGAGACCTGGGGTCCACCCCATTTTGTCCTCAACCTGTAGTCAGGCCTCAAAACATCTTTTAACTCTACCTTCTCTTCTTGAACAGCTCACCTCATTAGAAGCTTTTATAACAGCTTGAGGCAAAAGCCCGCTGGCTAACAGTAATGCTGTGTTGAAGCCCTTACTTCTGGTTGACTTTCGGTGTATCAGCAGGCTTGTCCTCTTGCTCTAGAAAGGCACATGGGGCTGCGAAGAGGCCGTTTCTGGGTGACGGCAGGTGGTGTGGTTCCCTCTCAGTTGCTGCCCTCCATTCTGGCCATAGTGTAGGGAGTTGGCAGAACCATAGAATTACGGAACTTGAAGTGGCCATGGAGAGCATTTACTAGCCAGCCCATCAGGAAATTTGGAATGTTTTGGGGAAGTGACTGGACAGGCTCAGCAGCTTAGGACCAGCCACATGCCCATTGGTACTGATCCTGCCCCCTGGAAAGTGCTCCCCAATCTCCTAGGAGGTGACAGCAGTGTAACACTCTCTGCTGCCCCTGCTTCTCATTTTTTTGTCCCTCCAGGACAGGGCCCTGAAACGATCTATGTCAGTGCACAAACTACTCAACCAGACCTGGGGCTTCAGCCTATCTCCTATGTCAGTGAAGACCAGTGTTTCTGATGTAAGAATCTGGGGCTCTCCTGGAGGGCCAACTTGAGTACCCCTTTTGCCACCCACTAATTCTTCCCCCTTGAGTGCCCAAACAGCACACCTCAGGCCATGAAGGGTATAATAAAATCATTTTTATTGCATTTTGTGCAGGTGGGAGTCTAAAAAATTAATACAGTAAAAGCTGTGAAGCATTAAATGGGAGCATTCAACAATTAAAGGAAAGAACCAACTCTCCTTTTCATATTGGCACAAGGAACACAAGATCAATACTGAGGCAGAATGCAGAATACCAAAAACTTACACTGAAAGTTAAAGGCAGGCCTAATAATAATAGTAATAAATACTCTTGATTTGGTTTGCAACCTCTCCTATTTACAAAGTTTTTCAATTGCATTGCATCGCCCTGCACATAGATCGACTAAACCAAAAGCAACACTAGTATCACTACAAGGCTATTGAAATATTGCACTCAGAATAAAAGTCACTTGGATGAACATGAAACATCTAGCTACAGTGATTATAATGATGATTTAATGACTGACTTGTAATAACATTCATAACAAATATTGCACATGTAGCACAGAAAACTTGCATTTTTGTTGTGGGATGTTTGTTTTCATCAACGGAAACTGCTCTTACCAACCAGATAGTCCCTGCCCTGATAGTGCAACTTTGGTTCCCTAATGTGTTGGTTCAGCCCCTTCCCCTTCTGCTCAGCCCACCACTTCAACTCTGGATTGCTCAGGCCCCCAGAAAGCCAGGAAGGGCTATAGTTCTCAGAGGGGGAGGTCTTGTGGATGCAGGGCTGGTGTCATAACACCTCCCAACTTTTCTGATTAGTTTCTGGGAGAATCCATCTAGCTCCCTGGTGACATCTGAGAGACCTGGCTCTAACTGCAGATCTGGCCTCCAGCCACACCTGCCCCACTTGGATGGCACCAGCTCGTGCTCTGCCTTGGGTTCAAAGGAAAGGACACGGTGAAGTCAGGAGTACCCAGTGGCCCCAGTTCTGGGAGGTGGGCAAGATGTCGAGTTGCATGGGCCGGGGTCCTGGGGCTGGAGGTACTGTACCCAGTCCCAGAGGGTGCTGGAATGAACATGCAGGGCCTGTCCCCATATTGAGGATGTGCCCTGTAGGAAAGGAACCTGGCCAGTGTGCCTTCTCTAGGGACAGAGAGTGCCTCCGACTGGGCTGGTGGAGCGGAGTGCCAAGGACTGGAGCTGGGGAAACCAAAGGCCTTAGGTTCTAGTTGGAGGAGGGAAGGGAGGCCCTACGAACAAAGCTCATGGCGACTCCAGCTCTCTCCTGGGACCGGGAACCTGGGGTACGCTAGAGCCGTTGCTAGGCTCCGCTGCTAGGCAGCGAGGCCGGGCTTCCCGGGACTGGGTTCCCGAAGTCGAGCTGACACAGCAGTGGGGCCTCCCTGGTGGGTCCGGCCCCTGAGCCAGAATTACCCCCTCTCCCATCACCTGGCCCAGAGAGGAAACTCTGGAGAGTGGGTGCCCTCCAGCTCCCCGAATTTCAGTCTTTGGCGAGGAACCATGGGATAAGGGAAGCAGGCGACAAGCCGACTGGGAAGAGACTACTACTCCCCCCAGCGAAGGCACCGGGGCGGGGCTTCCTCGGTGGGGCGGGGGCCCCTCCGTTTCTCCCCTCCTGAGGAGCGCCCCTCCCCTATCCTGGCCCCAGCTTGCATAAGAGCTGATGAGATGAGGCTGCGCGCGCGGTTCTGCAGCCGCAGTGGAAGCTCATGTCCGCTGGGAGGCGAATCCAGGAAAAGTTGGGCACTTCTCTCACCTCATCTCGGAAAAGAACTAGAAGGAAGGTCGGAAGCCAAGGGCGCGTGGATAATGCGAGGAGGCGAGAGCGGGGCGGGGCTGTCGAGGGACCATGACCACGACTCCCGCCTGGGCCAAAAGCACGTTTGCTCTCAAACTCGGACGTCAAGGAAAACCCAACTTCCCGAGGCCTCTGCCTCTCCTGGGCGCCCCCAGCGGGAGAGCTCGACAGTGGCGAGAAGTCCGTTGCGCTTCTAGTCACATAAATATGGGAACGTTAAAAATACACGCGATGTCTCCTGTACACTATGTATAGACGGCCGGCCCGCATCCCCGGGTTCCGTGAAAAGGGCTGGCGGAGACGGCCGACAGCGACCTTCCAACCTCCGCGCCCCAGGGCCGCGGGGAGGTCGGGGCGCAGCGCGAAAGGAGCGCACAGCTAGGACCCGGGCGGGGCGCGGGGAGGGGGCGGGACAGGAGTCCCAAGCACCGCCCAGGTGGGGGAAGGGGCCGCGCGGAGTACTTGGGGGTCGCCAAAGCCCCAGCTCCTTTCCTCTCCTCTCCGCGCCTTCCCTCGACCTTTATTGCAGTGTCTCCTCTGGCGGGGCGAGACCGGGTTTAGAAAACGGGCAGCGCAGCTGGGGCCCACAGACCGACGGACCAGCGGGGCGCTTGGGGTTCTGGTCTCCGCGCGGGGCCCGTCCTCTCCGAGTCAGCCCCGACGGGCGAGGCCCCCGGGCTTCAGGCAGCGGGGAAAGGGGCCAGGGCGCGGGCACGGGGTCTGTATGTAAACGGTGACAGCGGCGGGGGACGCGGCGAGGGCTCCGGGGCCGCGGGCCGGGCGCGCTCGGACCCGGGTAGGAGGTCCTGGTTCTCAAGAGTAGATGGTGATGACCTCGCGGCCGCCGCCGCGGACCAGCATCACGCGGTCCAGGTGCTCGGTGAGAACCTCGAGGAACTCCATGTCTGGGCGCTCGTCAAGGAGAAAGACCCGGCCCCTTTCCCTCCCGAAGGAATTGGGGTCGAGCCCACGCCTCTGTTAGAGGTGCTGATCCTGCAGCAGGACTGCCTCAGCTTTTCCCACCCTGGGCTAGGATCCAGGTCCCCTTCCCCCATTTTTGATTTCAGGATACAGTTTTCATCGCCGTTGCGGTTGCGGGGAGGCCCGGGCATGTTGAGCAAAACAAGTTTGGAATCCCGAGATTTCTTCACGATGACCTCGTTCAGCCGCACCGCCGTGTGCATGCGCCGCACGTTGGACTGGTTCCTGGGGGAGGAAGGGAGGAGGGCACAGGAGCCCGGGGGATAGGACAGTCGAACCCAGTCGCCTTTCCAGCCCGCCGGCCAGGCTGGGCTGCCGGGGCCCGGTGCTTGCAAGCCGAGGATCACCAACCCAGTTCTTTCCAAGATGGGCTAGAGACCCCAGAGGTCAGGGGCACGAACTGGGGCTTACGATGAAGTGAAAAGATCAGGGACCCTGGCCAACCCAGCAGAGAGAATGAAAAAACTAGGAAGCACTTACAAGTTCTCCCACTCCCTTCAGGAAACACAAGAGAAGCAAAGAGAGGAAGAAAAAGAAGGATCAGAAAAAGAGGGAGTGCCTGGGGGGCTTGGGCCAGCGCACCTACCCTGAGTGAATACTGGCCCCAGTCTCCCAGCTCCCGCTTCACTTTTCCACTGCCTGCACCTGGGAGTTCTGAGCCTCGGCCATCAGGCTCAACCCCCTAGTCCTCAGATGAGGGAACCAAGCCCATGTCTGAGCCGGGTCTCTGGGCTGCCAGACCAGGGCTCCTTCTGCTCTTTGGCTCGGCCATGGGGAGCAAAGTTTCCTTGGGCTCACCCAGCCCCAGCCCTTAGCCCCCAGGCCCGTACGGCTTCATGCTGAAGAAGTCCTTGATGCCCTCGGAGGAGACGGGACTGGGGCCCTTATTCTTCTCCGCCACCGACTTGTCCTTGGTCCAGGTGAGATGCACCTTCTCAGGATCCACCTCCCCCTCGCCCTCAGGCTCCTCCCCGGGGGACGGCGAGCTGCTGGGGCAGCTGGGAGCACTCTGGTCATGGATCAGCTGCACCTGAGGGATGAATGAAGGGACAGCAGTTGATTCCTTTGGCCGCCAACAGTTCTGCTGCCAGTGGCGGGGGCCGCCACCCCAGCTGCACACCTCCTCCTCCGGTTTCTCCTCACTGTCACCAGCCGTCTCTTCCGGGACGTTGAGGCGGAGCCGGGTGTTAGCTGGGTTCTTTCTCCGGATTGAGCCTCGAGACTCATCTGTGATACTCTGGATCTAGGCAATGACACAGATTGGCACCAGCTCTGCAGGGAGTTACACCCACACCCTACAAAGAGCCACCACCAAAGCTGATGTTTCAGCCAGGACACACATTTTCGGAACCTCTGCCAGTAGTTAAAATATTGCAATGCTTCCAGACCAAAGGGCCACTGCCCCCACCAACCTGGCCACCCCAACCCTTCTCCAGAACCCCCAACCTCCCCACCATCCAGAATCAAGGGGTTAACACCTGATTCAGGAAGTCACCTTTCTACCCTGGCACCACAGTCCTGGGCCAGTTCCAACTGGTCAGTGCATCTGCCATTGCTTAAAAACTTTCCCATCACTCCTGGCTAACACCCTCATCCTCGGAGGGCCTATCCTCCCAGCTCAAAGGGGTCAGTGCTCATTCTCCTGAGGATCAGTCAACAACATTCTGAGTCGTATGTTATCCACACTTGGGGAACCCATCACCTTCATCTACAGGATCTGCCACTCATTCCCCATGCAATCCGCCACCCACCTCTGGGAGCTCTTCTGCCCCTGGTGAACCATCCCTCATTTCCCCAAGGACCTGACAACCAATCCCTGGGGTGGACCTTCCATCCATATCCCAGAGGGCAGTGCGTCCACACCACCCACACCTGGGGACTCTTACATCCCTCCCCCACTCTTCACCAATCCCCCCTGAGACGCCATCAACAACACCCCAGGAGCTTTGCTCCCAACGCCCACCCATCACCTGTATTCCTAAATATCCATCTGTCACCCCTTCTTTGAGGGACGATTACATGAACCCTTATCCCCCACACTGGCAGCCCAAACCTCTGAGGCATCGTCATTCATCCCTGAGGGCCCCTCTATCTATATTAGCATCCCCCACTCTCCCTCAGGTCCCAGAAGCCACATGCAGAGGGGAATGTCTGTCATCCATGCCAAGGTCCCTTCTGCACCCTGATTGGGAGGCTGTTAGGTGCAGGTGCAGTACAGTAGGCTGCACTAGGGGGCATCAGGGTAATGAGAAAGCTGCAGGGGAAAGGTGACAGGGCCAGCAGCCAGGAGACCAACCTTGGGCCATCCTACCCCTGTGCAGACCCCAGGCTGGCAGCAGTGCAGTGCTCTCAGCAACCAGCCAGGGCCACCTCACCTCCCGCTCCCGCTCATTCTTGGTTAAATGCATCTGTTTGAGGATCTGGGAGCGCTGCTCCATCACCAACGTCTTCTCGTAGGTGTAAGCCGAAATGTCACTCTCATGCTGTGGGCAAACGGGCGGGGTGGGGTGAGGAGGGCAAGGAAGGAAAGTGTGAGCTCTGAGCTCAGGGGCAAGGTCAAGGGGAGGGAGGCAGGGCCCCCTTCCTCCTGCCAGTCTAAACAAGGACCAAGTTTAATCAAGGGTTGTGGGAGGCAGCGCAGCTCATTCCCTCCTCAGCCCAGGAAAGGACCCAGCATGGGAATGGATGAATTAAAAATGAGTGGATTATTTAACTACCCAAGTGCATGGAGAAGGGGAAGAAATGAGAAACAAAAGGATGAATGAATACATACATGGCTGAATGGTTGGGTGAGTGAGTGAATGAACCAATTAATGAATAGTGCATATGGGTAGATTAATGAGTGCACAGAGGGATGAGAGGATGGATAGGTAAACTGAGGTGGGGAGTGGCTGGACAAGGGGCCTTCCAGAACAGCTGTTAGGAGCACGGACACTGCCTTGATTTGAATCCTGACTCAGTCATTTACTGCAGTGAACTGTGGGGCAAATTACTTAACCTTTCTGTGCCTTAACTTCCTAATCTGTAAAATGGAAATAGAGTAGTAATTGTATCTATCTCATAGGTCATTGTGAGAATTAATATATTCAAAGCACAGAGGAGGCCTAGCCTAGGTGAGCGCCATGAGGCACAGCCTTTCTTATACAGGGAGGGGCAGGCGATGCAGTTAGGGGTGAAAACACAGGCAGCTACGAGGTTGGAGGGAAGACATCTGGCATCACCCACTGATGGGATTGGAATTGTCCCATTCGGTGCCGGAGCCAAGAGGGAAGAGGCCCAGGTGGGACTCCAGAACTCCCGGGGGGGGGGGTCCTGGGGACGCACCATCTCCACCACCTCCACCTCTGCAGTGATGCGTAGATGGTACAGGAAGGTGGTCAGGTCCTTCTTCATCTGGATGCTGTTGTCATCCATCTGGGCCACGGTGAAGATCCGCATCTTGCACTTCCTCCAGACCTGCAAGGGGTGAAGGGGTCCGGGAAGGCCCAGCTCAGATGCAGAGGGGACCCAGAGTCAGAACCTAGAGAGGACCCCGTCCCCTTGTCCTTCCCACCCGCCCCCACACCGATGCTGACCTGAAATCCTCCCTCTCAGGGCCCCCACTCACTACATAAGCTCCCCTGCTTAGGTCTGAGGCTCCCCATTTACCATTTCACTGGTTTCCTTTAAAAATGCAAGTACTCCGGGGAGGGGAGGCACAATGCCTAACACCTCAGAATGGAGAGGGTTACAGGATCATTTCCCCAGGTGCTCGTGAGATAGGAAGGACCTGGAGGCAAGCCCCAGGCAGAGCCCCTGAGCCTTGTCCATGGATGTGCATGCACGCACACACACACAAGTGTTCACACATCTGTGTGCACGTGAACACATCCACATGCATACACTTATGCACTCCTACACACGTGCTCACACATCCGCATGCACACACACACACGCAAACACATGCACTCACACTCATGCACAGGCACACACGCCCACCTGCAGGCTCACACGCGTGTGTGCACTCACACCCTCACCTTGTGGTGCCGCAGCAGGAAGGGCAGCAGCATGAGCATGCCCCCGTCGTGCACAATCCACCAGACATCGATGCTCCCCTCGGAAAAGCGCTCAGCGTTCCCAGGAAACATGGCAACGTTCTTGGTGACCAGCAGGGCCAGGTGGCCAGCTGTGGTTTCCCGGACGAGCTCTGGGGAAGGCCAAAGAGAGGGCCTGAGGAGGGCACAGTGACTCCAGTCCCCTCCCAGCTCCCAGCAGCAGCCACCGGGGCTCCTGACACCCTGCACCCCACCCCACCCAGCCTTGGCCTTGGGCTGGGGAGTCAGTAAACCATCCACCTGAGCCTCTTCCGGTAGATGTTGTTTGGACTTGGGAAAGCCCTTCAACCTCTCTGGGCCTCAGTTTCTCCAGCTGTCAAATGACAACCACACTGCCTGCCCTTTCTGATAATAATGAACCCTACCTTGCAAATCCTTCCAAAACTTAGAGCTATGACCTACCTATAAAGAAGTGAGAACAGCCTGGAGTTAACGGGGCAGGCTCTGGGCTGGTTCAAATCCTGGCGTACCAGCTGTGTGACCTGGAGCAAATTCCTTAATCTCTCTGTGCCTCACTTTCACAACCAATAAATTGGAGAAAACACTCCCTACCCCTCATAAGACTGCTGAGAGAATTAGAGATAGAGAGAACTTGTCTGGCCCTCAGTACACATGCTGTAGTTGTTTCATTTTTCTATTACCACCAGCAACAATTATCAAGGAATCTGATGCTCAGAGAGGGTGAGTCTCTTGTGCACGATCACACAGCTAGGTAGTGCCAGAGCTGAGATTCAGACCCAGGCCTCTGCAACTTAAAAGATGTAGTCATCCCTGCTGCCCTGCACTGTCCTCCTCCCAGGACCCTGAGCCAGGCAGGAGCCAAGAGTGTTGGTCTTGTTGACAGCTGAGTCCCCAGCACGAAGCACCTGGCACATGGCCAGCTTTGAACACCTCACCTACACATGCCCCATCCACACCTGCCAAGCCTAGGAAATGGTCCCAGGGTGGGGGGGACCCCAAAGCCCTCCTTGTCCCCCGCCCCACCACAGCCTGCCCACCAGCCCGTTACCGATGAAGTTCCTCCAGGTCTGATGATCTTCCTTCTGCCGCCAGTTGCGGGGCCAGCCGACCAGCACAGTGTTGTGCTGCAGCCCCCCGAGGCCCCCAGACTGAATCAGGTGGGACACACCGTCGCGCAGGTTTGAGGAAATCACGACCTGGCAGAAACCTTTCACCTTCTCTGCCTCCATCAGGCGCCGGATGGACTGGGGGGTCAGACAAGGAGCAGGCTCAGGCCCCCCTGGCCCCGGGTCAGCCCCTCACAGCCTCCCCACCTCGCGTCTCGCCCCTCCAGCCACCCCGATCTTCCTGAGGCTCGGTTCTGTCCATGTCAGCCCCTGAGGCCAGAATCGTGCACGGCTCCCCACTGCCCGTGGCTCCCACTCCTTGTCTATCACTCGGGGCTCTTTGCGACCTGACCCCACACTTCCTACCTTCCTGCTCTTGCTGGTCCCCCTGCCTGGCATGCCCCCCACTCCCATTGTACATTACGCCCAGCCCAGCCCAGCCCATCTGAAATGTTACCTTCTTCAGAAACCACCCCCCACCCACAGCAGAATTAAACTGGGTTTCTCTACATGACCAATGTGTCTTAATTTTTAAACATAGCATAATAATAAGCATTTTAAAAGCGCATTTAATCTGCACTTTGGGGAGGTGTTCTCACTGCTCCCATTTTATAGAGGAGGAAATCGAGGCTCAGAGAAATCAAGGCTTGCTTAAGGCCACACAGCCCATAGGAGCCGCAGAGCTAATGGGTGTTACTGTGAGATCCAAATCCAGTCTGATTCCAGCCCCACACTCTTAATCACTATCCTGATGCCAAACAGGGAAAAGTTCCATTTCCACCACTGCCACTTCCTGGTCATGTGACCTTGAAAAGTCACCCAACCTCTATGAGCTTTGGTTTTATCATCTGTTAAATGGAGGTCATGGCACCTACACCTCATTAAGCAATAGGGAGAACTACATAGCACGATGAGCAAGAGGGCTTAGGAGAGTGCCTGGCATATCATAAACACTCAACACACTGTATGACCCTTTTGCTGTTAACTCTAGCATCTGACATGTCTGAGAGCCTTCCGTGTGGATTCTATCTTCCCCACGAGCCTGCAACCACCTTGAGGGCTGGGACTTGGTCTTCAACATCTCCATCGCCCCCGTGCCTGCCACACAGCCCTTTCTCCTCTGCACGCAGTGAACTGAGCTGGCCTGCTGGGGCCTCCAGCTCCCAGCCCTGACAAGTTGCTATGAATGGTCCAGTGAAGCACAAGCCATTAGGATGCCCCTCCCCGGCCTCACCTTGCCTCCCTTGGGCCCCCTTTCCTCTCTCCAAGCCCAGCCAAAGTCCTGAGGACAGAGGCCTGAATGCCAGATAAACCCACTTCCTCCGTTACCCGTCAGGCTCTAGCCACTAGGTGCCACTTAATACTGAACCAGCCACCCGGCCCAGGCCGGCTCTGCACTCTGCTCTGTGGACCAGTGGGTGGGACACAGCACACCAAGAGGGACCCGAGGTAAAATCCTGACCATGCTTCAAGCCCCCTGTGTGACTTTCAGCAAACTGCTTTCCCTCTCTGGGCCTCAGTTTCCTCCTGTGCCAAATATGGACACTAACCCTGCCTACCCCACAAAGTGCAGGAACCAAACAAGTCCATAGATGTGAAAACATTGTGAAAGATTTTTACTTTAGCAGGAAGAAGTTTGGAGTATTAATCAAGCTATCCTAACTTTGAGTTGCAGTTTTCTGTCCTTTAACAAGTGACCTCACTTTCCTTATCTATACAATGGGCTCTTCTTGGTCTGATGGTCTTTGGTTCTGAGCTGGGTTCCAAGGAACTCACTCCTTGAGCCTTTAGGCCCCTCTTCAAAGGACGAGGACATGAGCTCCTGAGTTCCCCTTGATCCCAAAGGGGGTAAAGAAGGAAAGTATAAGGGACGAGACTGCCTTCCCAAGGGCCCTTTCCTTGCCCCAGCACCACCACCACCAGAGCCTCCGCTCACCTCCTCTGCCCGCTGGGCCTGGGGATGGTGGTCCAGAAAGGTGCCCTCAAGGACAGAGCCCACAATGGTCAGGCCCTTCCCTGCCTTGAGCTGGGAGGTCAACGAGAGCAGCTGTGGGTGCACCACGTTCTGATCTTGGTCCACGCGCACCAGCACCAGCAGCTGTGGCCTAAAGAGGGCCCAGAGTTACATGATCCGCCCACTACCTCCTCTCCCACTCACACACTACATGCCCATCACCAACTACCCTCACATCCAACCTTCTGTGCCCACATCCACCCATTGGTCCATCTAGACGTCCATCCAGCCAGTCCTTAAATACCAACCCATCCAACCTCTCTCCATACAATCCATCTATCCACCCACACACACCCTTATTTTATTCTTCACTCATCCACTCTTATATCCATATTCATTTACCCACCCATACATTATTCATTAACTCTCCACACATCCTCCTACTCACCATACGTTCACTCATCCATCTATTCACCCAACCATCCTCCCATACAGGTGTATGCTTATCCATCTACACATCTATTTATCCACTGATTTCCTTATTCATTTAGCCATCCCATCCATCCACCACCCATCAGTTTAATAAGCATTCTCTAAGCAACTACTCTGGGCTAGAACCTGTGCTAAGCACTTGAGGATTCACATACAAGTAATGCAAATAAATCCCCGGTCTCTGGAAGGCCCAGTTTCGTTGCCTTCAGCAAACACAAGCTAGTGATGTCCTAGGCATAGTTCAGAGTTTCAGGCCTTACTCTTGGCAAAGTGAACCTTTAAGGAGATGAATGAACGGTTGGGTGTGCAGAGCAGTCAGCTATAAAGTACCCGGGGTGAGAGGCAGGAGGCAAAGATTCTGCTCCAGTTCTGCCGCCCATGACCTCTGACTCCTTCTGTGGGCCTTGATTGTCACATGAATAAAATGGAGGTTTGATGTTTTTAATCAGAGATTCCTAACATTTCTCCAAGTGAATACTCCATCTCTTCCAGAGTAAGTGCTCCATGATGTTATATTTATCTGTCTCTCTGTGCACCTTCTCCATGGAACTGTGAACTCATAGAATTCTCAGAGGCCAGAAGGGGGCTTGGCACATATCATGCATTCATACATTTTTTTAAACAAATGATGGAATGAATGAATGAATGGATGGATGGATGATCAGAAGGCTGACTTGGTGGATGAGGTTTGGGAACAAATATCTGGAACTGAGCTCAGCCTCAGGTGTCATAAATAGAAAGGGCTCCACTGAAGAGAGATTAAGGGAACACCATTGAGGAGGCACTCGGCAAAGTGAAACAAGGAGGATGGGTCGGCCCTGCCTCTCCTCTCCATCCCGAGTCCCTCACACGTGTGCCCCCACCACTCACCTCCAGTTCTTGGTGTGCGGAGGCCCTTCCTCCAGGCGCAAGAGGGCGTAGCGAGCAGCACTGAGCGACAGGCCTCGGATCCCATCACCCCACTCCTTCTCGGCCCTGCAGACCCGGGAAGGGGGATCTTGTGAGCACAGGAAGTCGGAGAGTGGCCGGGAGAACCCTCCACAGTGAACTGGCAGCCCCGGGGCAGAGCTGTCTATCTCTCGCTCAGAAAGGACACCCAAGTCACTCCTACCACCTGATGCACTCAAGTCTTAGCTAAATTTCCTTGGAAAACCCATCCTAATCCATTCTCTCACCATCCTGTCCATTGCACAA
>PVKY010005597.1:0-17161 GCA_004027775.1 Bradypus variegatus
TATTCTATTTTCTCTCTTCTCTGAGAATATCAGTTTTACTTCTTTTTTAATGTTTTGAGTATTGTCCTAGAGTATGCAATATAAATTTATAACTAATCTAAGTCCACCTTAAAATAACCACTATACTACTTCCTCTTTCCCATCTATCATTACTGTCATTCATTTCATTTATCAATATGATATAATCACCCATGATAGTTAAGATTATTATTTTAAACAGTTATCATTTAGATCAATTAAGAATAAGAAAAAATAACACTTTGTTTTACCTTCATTTATGTCCTCTCCAATGCGCTGCCTTTCTTTACATAGATCTGCGTTTCTGATCTATATCATTTTGCTTCTTCCTGAAGAACATATCTTGCAAGGCTGACAAATTCCCTCAGTTTTTGTTGTTTTGTTTTTCAGAGAATGTCTTTATTTCTCCCCTCCTTTTAAAGGGTAATTTTGCTGGATATAGAATTCTAGGTTTATGGCTTTTTTCTTTCAACACTTTAAACATTTCACTCCACTTTTTTCATGCTTGCATGGTTTCTGATGAGAAGTCTGCTGTAATTCTTATCTTCATTCCTCTGGCTTCTTTCAGGATTTTCTCTTTGTCTTTGGTTTTCTAGTTTGAATGTGATATGCTGCCTAGGTATAGATTTTTTGTGTATTTTTTGGTATTTATCCTTCTCAGTGTTCTGTGAGCTTCCTCAATCTGTGGTTTGTTGTCTTAATAATTTTGGAAAATTTTAGGCCATTAATATTTTAGTTGTTTCTTCTGCTCTGTTCTTTCTTTCTTCTCCTTCTAGTTTTCCAATTACACGTTATCTTTTGAAATTGCCCCACAGTTCATGATGTTCTGTTTTATTCTTTTTTCACTTTGTGTTTCAGTTTGGAAAGCTTTCATGGATGTATCTTTAAGCTCACTTATTCTTTGGCCATGTCCAGTCCACTGATTATTCTAGCTATGACAGTTTTCATTTCTATCACTGTGTTTTTCATTTCTAGTATTTCTCTTTGAGTCTTCCTTAGAGGTTCCTTCTCTCTGCTTACATTACCCATCTGTTCTTACATGTTGTTTACTTTTTCCATTAGAGCTCTTAACATATTAATCATAAGTATTTTAAATTCCATCTGATAACTCCAAAATCTGTATCATATCTGAGTCTAATTCTGGTGCTTGCTCTGTCTCTTCAAACTGTGTTTTCTTCTTGCCTTGTAGTTTTTGTTGAAAGCCACGTAAAAGTGTAAGTTTTTGTTAATCTAGCTAGGAGCTAGGCTGTGTTTAATGTTTTCTGGAGCTGTAGGTGCCAGAGACTTCAGATTCCTCTAGTGTCCTTGTTTTTCTCTCCCTGTTGTCTTTGAGCTTCCCTAAGAACTCCTCCTTAGTGTCTGTGCCATGCAGCTCTTTCAGCTATAATCCACTTTATCTCTAGATCCCATAAAAACCTGGTGGGATTCCTGGATGAAAAGCCCATGAAATTGTAGCACACCCCCAACCCAGATTGTAGTCCCCAGGAGTTTCTCACTCTCACACTAGTCTATACTCAGCCCCCAGCAATTTGTCAAAATTACAATTTAAGTATTCCTGCCATTTTATGGCTCTAGAAACTTCTGCTCCTTGTAAGCTGATCTTGGCTGTGAGTCTCTGTATTCATTTGTATCTACAGATTTCAGGGTGGTGGCTGGCAACTTCAGTTTTCTGATGGGTCCAACAAAAGAAGTGGGTTTCAGTTTGTTCAGTTTTTTTCTTGTGGCAATGATGGGATAATGACTTCCAAGCTTTTTACATGTTGGAGCTGAAACCTGAAGTAGCAAGACATTTTGACCTGGATTATTTGATAAAGCCATGTTTAACTTGAGACAATTTGATATTGCTGCAACAAAGACAAAAGCATTCCAATTTCTTATCTAGTAATACATACCACTACTAACTCACCAAATGGAATGGAGTGAGCTTCAGGAACATGGAGAGCAGAGTCTGTTTCCACCCATCATTGATGATAGAAAACAATCCATGACAAAATGGCCTCATCAAAGTGACTGCATCAAACATTATGTACCCTAAAAAAAAAACAAAACCCCAGAAAGGCCCAGATTTAAATTTTATAATCCAGATTGTTTGTTTTTCTTCATGGAACATAAAGCCTCTCTCAGATATCAACTCCTTGTCTTCTCCACCCTCACCCTAAATCTCCAGTTTCCTTGTCCTTTACCAGTTAATCTCCTGATCCCGGCTCCTCTCCAGTGCTGAAGAGTATGGCTGGCCAAGCCCTTCAGCAGTGAAGAGAACTGTAATAAGCTGAGCCTCTCTCATTCTGGAGCAAGTGTACGTGGCCTTACCAATAAACACTAGATAAGTCCCTAGGCATGGCTGTCTTTTCCCTTTTTAGTATTATAATTACAAAAATTACTCAGACTTATGGAGCATTTACTCTGTGCCAGAAACTGTGATGATCGCTTTACATATCACTTATCTCTTATTACTGTTACACTTTGACATTGGAAAACTATGAATCAGAGAAAATAAGTGACTTGCCCAAGGTCATACAGCTAATTTGTGGTGAAGGCAGGATTCAAACTGAAATGTGATGACTTTAAAGCAGGTGCTTTCCCTACTCTGCTCCCCAAAATTTGCATGTAATAACACTAGGATTCTTGGCTCTAACATGAGAACAGCTATTTGCAAGCCCAAATTAGGCAGCTAATTAAGCAGTTAACCTGAATACAGTTACAGTTAATGTCCCCCACTAACTGTAACTCCCTGAAGGTGGGAATTCCTAATCCATTTGCTAGTCAATCACCAATACAATGGCCCTAGGAAAGCAAAAATGCTTGTTGGAAATATGAACAAATGAATAACTTCATGAGCCTACAAATGAATGAGTGAAGCAACTGTCAGCATGATGATTAATGCAACAAGCTTTCCAAGCATCATACAGCCCTTTGATCTCCATTGACATCAGATTAAAGCTCCACTGGGTCAGGGACCACATTAATCTTATTCATTACTCTGCTACCAGCTATATTAGCAAGTCTGGCACATAGTAAGTGCTCAATAAACTTTTATTCTTTTTTGATGGATGATTTATCAGTAGCCCTGCCCTCTGGAGAATGACTGACAGGGTTCCCTTCCTCGGAGCCTGTGGCTTCTTTTCTGGGTAATTTCCATCTTATTCTTAATTTCTTGCCAATATATACATACCTATTATTACAAACACCATTCTTCACCCCACACCTCCACTGGATTCTTCCCTGACTTGGCGTAGAACTCCTGGGTAAGACCTTTCCAAATAAAATCCTGCACAGTCACCATTAGACAGCACCTCCTTTTAGAGGGGAGGATCAGAAAGCATACGCGAGCAACGCAGAGTCACCTGGCTGCTCAGCACACAGGGAAGCCCAGAGCCTGCTTCTCCTGCTCTCAGGTCATGCTCTGCACCTGTTTTCATGCATCCGCGCTCACCTCGGCCCCGTCATAGCAAGGGTGGTAAGTCAACACCAAACCCAGCAGAAGCCCTATTATCAGTCCCGGGATTTTTGTTTTAGTTCTAGTTTTGTTTTGTTTTAATACCCATAGAAAAAGAAAACATTCCAAAACCCAACATGAGAAGCTCGCCATCACCACCTTCTGGCCCACCACTGCCAATGAACCCTACTCGAGTTAAGTTTGGCCATATGAATGAAAACTGAGCCTCAGGGCCTGTGGGCTTTTTGTGCTATCTCCACCCCCACCACTGACACCTTCTGGGAAACTATGTTAGAGTGTGAAGTAAGAACATATTGAATCTAAAACCCTGTGTTAAAAATATATATATATATATATATATATGTATATGTATATGTTATATATGTATTACAACTTGGACTCGAATCACAAAGATCATTTAACCAAAGCATAGTTTTAAAAGGCTGTGAAACGTTATGCAACGTTTGCCTGGTTTAATTATGAGTTTAGAAAAGCCTAGCACCACTTTTTTAACTACAGTAAAACATGACAGGGCATGAATCATGGCATACTACTTTTTGCTCAGTGTGGTTTTGGACGTGGGGTTAGGGGTGCTGCACTGCCTACACAAGGCATGAATTATTGTACCACAGTTTACACCCCCAGAGTGCTTTATGACAATGATAAAACCTCGGTTGTTTGTTTTCTAAATGACTAAAATATTTGAGTACCACATATCCACTTAGTAAATGTGTGTATGGAGGACATATGTATGTCTTATAGCATATATCTGAGTACATGATTTTTTTTCTTCGCTTGGAGCAAAATACTTGTGGCAATATGGGAATATTGTACAGTCAATTGCTATCTGCCTGTCAGTTACTGGAAACACTGTTAGCTGTAAGATTAAGCAGGATATACAACTATCACTGAACATTTATTTTCCCCTGAGTTTAAAATGAATGTGCTCTCTTATTCCTTGCAGTCTCTTCAAATACTCTAGAGTTTGGAATGAAATGCAGTCCTTTCGTTCATATTAGATTCCAAAGATTCCAAGTTAAAATATTTGCCCAGAAACTACCAGGTTTGCCAAAATTAAAATTTTCTGTTATTTTCAAGAAAATAAAAGAAAGAAGTGTACCAGTATGGGGTGGGGAGAGCTGGAACCTGCCAGGGGAAGAATAGAAAGAAAGACTCGGGTCTCCCTTGGCAACTTCAAAGAGATAAACAGAAAAGGCATACTTAACTGCTGGAAATGAAAAGCCACAGAGAGAGATGTTTTCTTTATGTCATGGCACATAGGAAAATTATACCAGTATTTTCCTAAGAAACTTGGCTGTCCCCGAGCATCAAGAAGTCTTGATCATGGAGACCCCTTGAGAGTTACGGTAGTTGGTTGGCGTTTTTGTCCATAAAGAGAAAATTCATGTTTAGCCTTAAGAAAAGTAAAGCTGTCCTCTGGTGGGACATGTTCAATTTAAATTTCCTTATACAATATGCCTTAGAATAGAGGATGTTTCCCCTGCCTTTGCATCTGTAAACCGGGTGACATTTGTAAAAGCTAAGACTTCTATGATTGCTGATGTCAAATTTACGATGTCCATTTTGCTTAAATCTTTGAGGTCAGACTTTTGTCTCTTCTCCATCACAGGCCTCTCTGAGTGACGATCTGTAAAACACAAGCTCACAAATCTGCCCTTTAAAAGGTACAAACTTGAAGTCTGAAAAAGAGCAGGGTATCGGTGCTAGTCAGGGATGACAGAATCAGCTTTCTCATGCTGGGGCTGCGAACTCATTACCATTTTCCCAGCTAGACCTTCTTTTATATCATTCATAGGAGTGAATTCACCTAAGCTAAAAACATTTAAAAGCCAGTTGAATATTTTTTTTCAAAAGTATCCAAAATACCAAAACTTTCCATTCCTTTTTGCTTACTGAGCATAGAATATCAGTGTAAGTCTATGAAATGTTTCTGATGGTGATCGCTATAATGATTGGTGAAGTTGCAGTCATCTGAGGTGTCAGTACCAGAAATCATCAAGAGCTAAAGTTAAACCATTTGAACACTTCTATCTTGAAAATGGAATCAACTCTTGTCATCACTATCAAAGTGATTAAGTCAAACCTTTGGAAGGAGCAGGTAATCTGATCAAAATCTCAAAGAATCAACCTAAACTGTATTTCAGTATCTTTTGGAGGGGACTCATCCAACAGGAGCAGATACTGGGATGTAAGCAGGCTCGATAAACACAGGTAAACAGCCCATCTAGTGCACAACACATTTACACAAAGGACCAGTTTCTTACTAAAGGACTTTTTTTACTCCCAAGCCCTCTCGCCATATTCCTGACCTCCCTGATTCTCTGCAGATACAAGGCAGATCCAGCCGTCCCCGCCGTGGTCCTACGACCAGTCCTACCAGTACCTGGGTTCCATCGCTTCTCCTTCCGTGCACCCAGCAACACCCATCTCGCCTGGACGGGCCAGTGGCATGACCACCCTCTCGGCCGAGCTCTCCAGTCGCCTCTCAAGTAAGCGGCTCAGAAACACTCTTTGCGGTCACGCTAGAGTGGAAGGGTCAGGAGACTAGGGAAGACGCACGAAGGAGTGGGCAGAACCCTTTTAACCGAATAAAAGATGGTTGAGGGGCCAGGCTGCCGATCCATCCTCTGAGTCCCATAACCTCGCACTGGTTTTTTTCCAGGGCTCCTTGACACTCACAGGCACAGAGTCTGGATGTGGCTTGGGGAATTCGATTTCTTGGGTGGTTGGGGGCTACTCGCATCTGACAGGAAATCATGACAGCTTGAAGGGTTCATAGGCTAAAGGACCCTCGTGGTGGTGGTGAATTTTCACAGGTCACATCCACAGCACACTGGAGTACACATGGAATGGAAGCAAACAGACCCCAAAGGAGACAGTTCCAACTAATCAGAAACGAGCTGTTTGTACCTGGTTAGAGGCACAGAGTGGAAAGCTCCCGACTTGTGGTTGGCATAATTGTTGTTAATACCAGCTCATTAAATATTAGTCATTTAACCTGTGAGTGCCCTGTGGGCTCGGCACTCACCCTTGCTCGTGGGCAGGGAAATCGGAGGCACGGGGAGAAACCCCTTTGTTGAAAGCAAAAGCAGCAGCTTACTCTCTGGGGCTTTGAAATTGGAGCCAGACCAAACTATGAAAATCCTTCAGAAAACGTCAGCACCATGATGCCGGCAAACACACTTGCATGTGTGCTGGGGAGAGGGTGGTTGTTTTTTGCTTGTCAGCTCTTGGGATCGGACTGTAGCAGATTAGGGGGCAGGCAAAGGGTCAAGGAGTCCCATCTGCCATTTGAGGTGTTCTGTAAAGTTCTATTGTCCAGACAAGTGTGATTACTTGAGATTTCTCCAACTGCTTTGGTGTCTTCTCAGAGTGCCTTGAGGGAAATTTAGCAGCATTCCTAAGCCTCAAAATGCTGGTAGCATCCCCTAGTTGTGTCACCCAAACCATCTCCAGGCATTGCCAAAGCCCCCTGAGGGACAAAGCTGCCCCCCACTTGAAGACAATGTGTGAGGGTGTTCTTGGGTGCCAACTGGAATAGGAAAGCCAGCTGAGCTGCTCAGTTTTCACAAGATTTTCTGGCATTGGTGCTGCTGGGCTAAGTTGGTGAGGGAGCAGCATGGGAACTACCCCTTCTGTCCAGCTTACTGTTTCTAGAAGCCTACTAGGAACAGAGTTTGATTACAAAGGCACTTGTCAGCTCTCACTGACTTCTCAGTGACGTGACAGTGATGCTGCCCTGCCCACTGGCTCTGGTCTGCATCTGAAACGATGGCTGTTTTCCTTGGAAGTTTCCTTGCTCTGTCCCTTGGAATTTATTAGGTAGTTCTTGTGACTTGATCACCACCCAAGACAGGCAGTTTGACCCATAGAGTCCAAGAACCCTAGAGGCCAGCTGCTGCAGCTGACCAGTGTTTAGATGTAGGGGTGCCTTTTTATAAAAGGAATGAGTAGCATGCCCACACCCAGTCTCGTGTCACCGTTATGCTTCTGAATAACCGGGACTGGAGTTACCAAGGAGTCAGGAAGAACATACTATGGCACGGGGCTGGGAAGTAGGTAAAAACCACTTCCTATTACAGCACCCGAGAAGGAAAATACCATTTTATCCTCCACTGTGTGCTGGGGGATGGGAGAGAGTTCCAGATGAGCTTTCCGGGGAGGCAGGGAACGGACTGAGAGATGGCTCATCAAGTTGGCAGGACTCCCCCTGAGAAATCGAGCCCGCAGCACAGGCCTGAAAAGTGTTGTCAGAAACCTGCAGGTAGGAGGGGGGTTGGAGTACATGAGAGAAAAGTGGCTGCTGGCCGGGGGCTTTGAGAACCTGACACTGCCCTGCGTCTGCTTTACCTTTTAATCTCCCCGCCCCCAACTCCACCTGGGCTCCTTCTGCACTCAGAGCTTTGCCTCTCTCTGTCTCTCTCTCTCCTTTTCAGACAGACTCCACACCTTGTCTGAAAAGAGTTGTCATCTGGAGGTTTTCTTTTCTTCTTTTCTTTTTTTTTTTTTAAATTAATGTTTAGCTGCCAACCTGGGCGACGGACAGCATGCATTTATCTGAGTCATGCAAAAGCTCCTTTTAAGGCAGCCATTATCTGCTCAGGTTGTTTAATCCTTTGGGGTGGCGGGAGGGGCCCCAGGGGTGGGGCTGCTTCCATCCACGTCAAGCTGCAAAACGCAGACTTGAGCTGTCATGGCAAATATTTTGCCCCATCAGTGGGGAAACATTTCAACCAAAATACATGGACCTGTTAATCCCCAGATTTCCTACTCTTAAAAAAGCTCCACGAGAATTTCAGGGGTCCCTACGTCTGCCCATGCTGTTATTGATGAGGGGGCAGAGGGGGTTGGTCAGGAGGATACTCAGGTATGGCCGGATGGGTGGGCCTCAGTAAGGGATGTCAGACCAGACATAAAAATGGAGACAACTATTTGAATAGATCATTTGAATCTGGGCATCTCTCTAGGGCGTGAGCTGTTTCATTATCAAAATCTGTGTTAAAAAGATAACTGGACCAAACACATGGTCGTTTGTAGTATGAAGTTGCTACTCCATAGACAGAAGAAAAGTGACAAGCAATATTTGAGACCTCTCAGATATTCTGCCCACAAGCGACAGAGCCATTTTCCCCTGACATCTGAGACCACAGTAGCCTCATTCCAGTACTTATGACAAACCGTGGACTCACTCAGGATTCCGGTAACTCGGTGCCATCACCACATTACCACGCAGTGGTTGGAACAGACTGGCAGAGCATGTCCGGGCATCACCGTTAAACAGGGTGACCTTTCATTCTTTTTCCAGTGGCTTCACCTTTTTGTGTCAGGGTGAATGAAGCCACAGGAATTGCAGGCAGGGTCACTTATTTGTGTCCAGGGTACTGCATCAGCTGACAACCAATTACTTGTATTTGCTTAATGCTTTCCCTCCTACCTCGGCTTCTCCCTGGGATATATAAATCTAACTGGAAAAATGGAGTAAGCTTCCTGTTAACTCTCTAACTTGTCTTGGCTCTCCGTGTAAGCAAAAACAAGTGACACAGGGCTGGCTCACAGATGGCCCCAACAAGCGGGCAGGGACAGACCCTGTGGAATGTGTGGCCTGGCTTCAGAATCAGAGAGTGGCCAAGGAAGGGCAGCTCTAGAACCACCTTCAGTTTACAACTTCGTCACTGCCCACATGTCTGACTCGCTTTGAAAAGATTAACAGGAGTGTTTGTTTAAAAGTCAGACGCCTGGTTTCCTCATTAGTGGAGGAGATTTGCTGCAGACTTCGGTTGTTTCTATAAACTTTAATTACCTCTCTGATGAGCAGGATATCCCCTCGTGACATTCACCCCAGATTTACAGAGGAGATCATTTTTAAAAAATGTTTTAGGGCAATAAAAGACCATTAAAGAGAGAAAGAGAGCGAGAGAGCTGCCTGCTGGAATAATGGGCTTGAAATATGAGGAAGTTGATCAACGGCTGCTGCCTTCCAAAAAAGCAGATTAATCCACCCCGGTAGCTTTCCTTTCAGAACAAGCTTCTGGCTCTGTCAAGTTTCTCGATCAGCCTGAACACAAAAGGACACAGGCTACAGGCCACATGCCACCCTGATCTTGGAGGTGTTCAGTGTGTTCATTTAAGAACTTATAAAATTTAAGACATTTAATTCTTGCTTCTCTGCTGTTTTGTGGCTGCCTTTTGGATTTACTGATGTAAAAACTATAGTCCTGGCCCAGTCAGTTGATGTAATTCTGGTGACCAGAAACTACCCCAGTGCCCCATCCTACAGCTACAGCTGCATAACTCAGTGGGGGAGTAATTTTGCCCTGAACCCCAGGGACATTTGGCAATGTCTGGGTACATTTTGGTTGTCACAACTCTGTTAGGGGTGGGAGTGGGGGTATCCTGGCATGTAGTGGTATCAGCCAGGGAAGGTGCTCAACATCCGACAAGGCAGAGGACAGCACCCCCACAACAAAGAATGATCCAGCCCCAAATGTCAACAGTGTTGCTTTTGAGACACCCTGATCTACAGGACACAAGGAACCTTTCTTGGCACCCAAACCCCTAGTAGTTCCCAAGGGCACAATTCTAACAACTGTAAATGAGTGTTATAGACCAAGCTTTGCCATCCCTGGTAAACTTTTCACAGGTGCAAAACGTGGACTTATATAAGTCAAGGTCCCACATACATTCCATATTAACAAAACAAGGAAGTGCATGTTAGATAGACAATATCAGGTAAAATCGAGGCTGCATCATTTCTAAAAATGTGGAACTGATCTGAAGGTCAGTGGGGTGGAGGGGAGGGTAGTAATAATATTAAATCACTCATTCTTTCACAGTCATTGCCTTGGCATGCATTGAGTTGAATTATAGGAAATTACAAATTTTCAACTGTTTTAAGCTACAAAAATGTCAACTTCCTATGAATCAACCAAATAATGCCACATATGGAAAATGTAATGTATTATTAGTATTATAACATACATATTATGACTAATGTATTCTATTAATATTAACCTATTAATGTATCAGCACATTCATAATTCTGTTATATAATGTCATAATATTAAATCTACAGCTTAAAATTTATATTAATTTTATTAATATTGGCATTAATATATTGATTACATCAGGGATTGACAAACTTCTTCAATAAAAGGCCAGAGAGTAACTAGACTTTGTGGGCCAGGTAGAGGAAAGCAGCCACAGAGGATACATAAAAGAATAAATGAAGCTGTATTCCAATAAAACTTAATTTATGGACACTGAAATTTGAATGTTACATATTTTCACGTGTCAGGAACTATTATTATTCTTTTGATCTTAAATTTTCAATCACTTAAAAATGTAAAAACCCATTCTCAGCCCTCAGGCCATACCAAAATTGATGGCAGGTGGGCTGTGGTTTGACAAGCCCCAGATTATACTAACCGGATCATAAATCTGCATTACACATATTATATATCATATCATGTGTATTGTATGTCATATCTCTATCTTATACCTTTATCTTACCATATATTAGTTCTATATTCTATTCTATTCTAGCTCTACTGTAGCTCTACACCCTATCCTGTCCTACCTGACTCTATGACGTTAAGTGCGCTCACACACGCCTAGCCTACGTCACCTGACGTCATCTTCCCATCCTGCTGGGCAATAGCATTCTGGGTAGCCCCCCTGCGGCGCGAGCGGAAAGGGCGTGGCTCCCCCACCTCCCAACTCACGCGATATTTTCCTCTTTCCCCTCCTCCCCCCGCAGCGGCGCCCGACCTGGCGGCCTTCGGCGACCCGCGCCAGTTTCCCGCGCTGCCCTCCATCTCCGACCCGCGCATGCACTACCCCGGCGCCTTCACCTACTCGCCGACGCCCGTCACGTCGGGCATCGGCATCGGCATGTCAGCCATGAGCTCGGCCACGCGGTACCACACGTACCTGCCGCCGCCCTACCCCGGCTCGTCACAGGCACAGGCGGGCCCCTTCCAGGCCAGCTCGCCCTCCTACCACCTCTACTACGGCGCCTCGGCCGGCTCCTACCAGTTCTCCATGGTGGGCGGCGAGCGGTCGCCGCCGCGCATCTTGCCGCCCTGCACCAACGCCTCCACCGGCTCAGCGCTGCTCAACCCCAGCCTCCCGAACCAGAGCGACGGGGTGGAGGCCGAGGGCAGCCACAGCAACTCCCCCACCAACATGGCGCCCGCCGCGCGGCTGGAGGAGGCCGTGTGGCGGCCATACTGAGGCGCCGCGCGCCGGCCCGTAGTCACCAGGGAGGCCTTGCAGGCCTCGGGGCGCCGCGGAGCCGGCTGGCCCTCTGGGAATGGCCCCCTGCGGGGCGGTGGCTGCCGGACAGCGTCTGGGGAAGAGCGTCCTGCCGGGCCCAGCCGCCAGCCTAGGGGCGAGCACATTCCCGTGATGGCGGCCCCCGGGCCTCGAGCCTCGCGCGCTTCGGACGCCGTCGAAGGTCGCCCTCGCCGGCGGCCCGTCTTGGAGTGCCGACGCCTGACGCCACCGCCCGGGAGCGCTGTAAGGCAAGACAGGAAGATTCCCAGAGGGAAACTGTGAATGCTTCTGATTTAGCAATGCTGTGAATAAAAGAAAGATTTTATACCCTTGACTTAACTTTTTAACCAAGCTGTTTATTCCAAAGAGCGTGGAGTTGGGTTTGGGAGGATGCAACTTATCCCGTTTGGCATCTTAATTCCTATTTTAATTTTCTTTTCTGCACCTTATAAATGGAAGGATGCATCTTTGCATTTGGGTGGTGTGTGTGTGCGCGTGTGTTTGTGTACATACATACATAAACTTGAGCTTGCTTCTTTCGTGTTTTGACAACTGAAAAACTATGATTCCTTCTTCTGTATGTTTTTATTTAACTTTTCTTTTGGACTTTTGTGTAGCTGTTTTCTTTTTTTTCTTTTGAGAAACAGCTATGGCTTTGGGTCATTTTCAACTACTGTATTCCCACAAAGAATTCCTAGATATTTATGTATCTTGACGTTTAAACATTTACTTATGTGTTGATACTTTTTTTATTATTTAAATGTACTTATATTAAGAAAAATATCAAGTACTACATTTTTTGCTTTTGGTTGTAGCCAAAATGAAATGTATCACATTGAAGAAGGGTGGAAAAACAGGATGGGTAATGTGATTACTTGGTTATCTAGAAATATTGTTTACATTAAACTCCTTTCATGTTAAACCGGTTAGTAGCTAATGCAGCAATGTTTTTCATAGGCTTTTTAAACACTGAAGGTCACTTCATCAGAATTGGGAATTCTCTGCCAGGCTTCACAAAGGGTCCCATATCTGGCTCCCTCCCTTCAAACAGATCTAGTCCCAGAGGGTAGGGTGGGTGCCAGTGGTTGTGGTCAGTGCACCCCTGGAGAGGGTATATTTTCTGCCTAGGCTTTGCTCATCTCATAGCCTGATAATTTCTGACATGTATTGGAACACAACACATCCTAAATAAGATGTGTAGAGGAACAGTATTTACATGGGAAACAATTTATTAAGGAGTTCCTTAACTACTCAGTCTGGGGGGGGGGGAGGTGCAACGAAGAGCCTCTGAACCCAGAGTTCAGATGATTTTATCCCCAAGAAGCTATCCCTTTGATGCAGCACTTATTCAGTGATGCAGAACAAAACTTGGGGCTGTCCCCAAAGGCCAGGAGTGGAAGGGACTAGACCAAGTGCCCTTGGGGGCCAAAGGTCCCCCCAGCTGAGTTTTCAGAGGGTGAGCCTCCAGGCAGGCCTGACAGGCTGCTTCACTCTTGGGTGCCTGGATGGAATCACTTGGCAAAACATTGCCCCACCTGTGTGGGGACCCCCCCCAGGCTGCTCACCCACCGCCCATCTTTGTGTTGCCGTCACCCAAGCTGAGGCCCTCCCCTGTGGGGTGTGTGCAGTTACACCTGTGCACCAGCACAACAGGAAGGATTTGTGTCACTGCCATCCAGAGCTACAATTCAAAAGTATCTGATGTCGCTGTAAATTTCCTGGCTCTATTTTTATTGGAGGATTGGTCAGAAGGCAGTTGTACAACTCAGAAATACTAACTGCTGATTTTGACATGTGAGTGCTCAAATGATCTGGTAGTTATTTAATGTACCTCTTAATTAGTTGAAACAAGTTCAGGTCAACTCTGAAGAGTATTTGAAAGCAGGACTTCAGAACAGTGTTTGGTTTTTATTTTATTAAATTTAAGGATTCAAATTAGATCTTTGGCTGCAGGCAGCAAAACAGTGGGACTTATTTAAAACAACTTGTTTTTGAGTTTTCTTATATATATATAGATAGATAGATTATTTGTTTTACACAGATGCAGTAGCACTTTGGTAAAAGACTTAAGAGGATAAAGCAGCTTGTGTTGTTGGTCAGGTCATTCTTATCCAGAAAAAGAGCTAAAGCAGATCTTGGAGAAACTCAGAACATCCTCGTTTTCATTCTAGACATAATTTCCCCTCCACAATTCATCTTCATGTTTCATTCTATATTATATTTTTACAGCAAAATTTCCCTCAAATATCAGAAAATTTTAAGTTTAGTCCTCAAAAGGACCACTAACCAATTTCCCTCAAATTGAACTTAATTTTATTTGCAGCACATGTTGCCATATCTGACCTGAGAAAAGTGCTAGAAAACAATGAAGGACAAAAAAAATATTTTCTAGTACACTTGTGGTACCTGAAGCTATTCCAACTCAAAACTGGCCTAATACCCTACAAAGGGAATTAGGTAATCTTTCACATTGAACCTTTACTCCCAAAGCCACACATGGGTTGGACTGGTCACTTTTTCATAACTCCCTGTCTTGGCCATTTAGAGCTTCACAGACCCTTGTCAACATATAGACTATTTAATTTTTCCAGAAAAAATAAATCAAACTTGAGTGGTTTGGGAGATGGGTCTCACACTTAACCACATTTTGGCCTCCTGAGGAATTTCTTTCATTGTCTTCAGGTAAATTAAGGCGTCTGTTTATCAGCAAGACCCTTGAGCCAATAATGTCAAAACTGGATATGTCTAGGAGCATTGGTTCAAGAGAAGAAAAATTGAGTAAAACATTTCTGTTGCCTATTCATGCCTCTTCGCATGAATTCAACATGGGCACATCTGTCAGTTCTTTCTCTTTTCCTCCCTACCTAAAAATGTTGTTTTCTCCTTCCCTCTCTGCACTGACACCCTCCAAAGCCCACCTCCCTCCTCCATTCTACCAACTTCTAAAACGAGATGGCACACTTCCCCCAACCCATCCACCTAAAACCAAAGGTCCAGAATGCAAGTAACTCCAGTTCTCCCTTCACGTGAAGGGACACAATGAATCAGCCTTTCCCCTGCTTATGGGTTTCTTCCAGCAGCAGTGGCATTGCCAACCATTTTGGATCTATTTGCTGTGCAAGTGCAACAACAGAAACCTTCCCGGACAAGTTACAATCAGCAAGTAAACAGCCTCTCTGCTGCCTGGGGTTTCTGTGCAGATACACAGAAATATTCTCATTAGAAAGGAAATGAATGGTTTACTCAAATGTCCTGCAATTTAGAATTGCAGATTTCTGTCTTGAAATATCTGTTTCCTTGGGACATTCTGTCCTGGCGATTTTTGTTGGTGGCGGTTTTGGTTTTTGTTTGTTTGTTTATTTGTTTTGTGTTGGGGGGTGACTTATGTTTGGGTCTTTTATACTGGCAAAAAAAGGTTTGACAATAATCTTAAAAATATTTTTTACATCTGAACAAATGCCTTGTTTACCTACAGTATACAATTGTTTTGGGCTTTTTGTTTATTTGTTTGGAGTTTTTTTTAGCTTTCTTCAGCCGATGATTTGGCTTTTTTTTTTCCTTCCAGAAGAGTTGCATCAACAGAGTTAACTGTATTTATGTATGTAAATAGGTTTTAAGCTTCATTACAAAATATTGTTAATGCTTGTAACAACTTTTTTCATTTTTTTGCATTTCTAAGGACTTTTCTTATGTTTGCTAAATACAGTAGAAAAATGCTTCTTTCTACATTGTTTATTTTAGACTTTAAAACGAGCTACTTTTTATTCACATTTGTAAACAGCTTATAGCATGGTTCCAATTTAAAAAAAAATGTTCACTTTTTGTTCTACAAGAAATGAATGTGAAAAAAAAACGTGGATTATTTGTGTTATTCTGGATGTATCAAAATCAATGGAAAAAGAATAAACTTCAAATTAAAATGACAGTATACAACATCTATTGAAAACAAAATGGAAAATGCAGCCCTACTTGAACGGGCCCATACCCAGTGTCTATTTGTATAGCAGTGATTGGATCTGTTCACAAAGCATCCTGGAAATTCATGCATGGGTTTCTTTTTCCTTGGTTCCGACATATTGAACATTGCCTGATGAGGGAACTGTCAAGCTCTTAGGTTTTAAATTTCAGATAAGAAATGAGAGATTCCTTGGAGGGCCCCTCTCGGAGGTGTTTTTAGATATGGCAGGCGAGCAAGCACCCCACTGTACTAGTGCAGGTGGGAGGGCAGCCCATCTGCTACTGCCCAGGAGCCTTTGGAGCCTTATTTTCTTTGTACCACAGTTTAGTTTCTTCTGTAAATCCAATATTATAACTAGTGTGAATGGCAAATAAACAGTTTGACAAGTATGCACACCAGGTCAAATTGGTTTTGTCTTTTTCTGGTATGGAAGGATGGGAGGGCCAGCAAAGCCTACTGGAGGACGCCATGAAATCACCTTTGGCAAATGGGCTCCTGGAGTCTGTGGCCCTCTCCTCCACCCTGAGGCCACACCACTCATCCAACATCAGCCTCCATTTCTGTAAATCGTAGGAGTCAGGCCTGGGTAGTAGTTGGGAGTTTTTTAAAAGAAGTCTTCCGTCTCCACCACCACCCTGCAAAGTACTCTTAATATTTCAGTCTCAAGACCCTATGTGTGACCCAAGTCACCACCCACCCCAACCCTAGCCAAGAACATCTGTGGTCTAAAGCTTCATCTCACGCAACCTCACGACTGATCTTAAATGGTCTACAGGGCAGCCACAAAGAATGCCACGAACCAAAGCAAGCAGGCTCAACGAGAAAGAATCTAACCTAGGAAGTAATGGCTAACGGCAGAGTCAGGAACTGGGTGGCGGAGCTAAGGTTAAAAGCCTGTGCTCTAGGAGTCAGACCGCCTGAGTTTTGAATCCCATTTCTGTCTCACACTAGCGAACAAGTTAAATATCTTTGGCATTTTTCTTGACTGTAAAAGAGAGATAATGCTTTAAGTTATTAAATTTAAATATGCTAATTCACATAAAACACTTTAAAATGTGTTTGGCACCCAATACATGCTCAATAAATGTTAAATACACACACACATTCAAAGTGATACTGCTCAATATGAAAAATGTAAACAAAAATAAAAAGTTGAAGTGCCTTCTACGTCCCCCAATCCATGCTTTACTGTCACTGTCTACTGTTTTGTTTACCATTCCAGACATTTTTCACATCCATAATAGATACCACATATTTTTTGCAAACCCACAGAAAAAGAGCATCATAGAATACATATCAGTGTGCAACTTTTTCACTTAATGTACAGTATGCATCTTTCCATGTCAGTACACTTAGATCTACTACATTCCATTTAAGGACGTCACAGTGTACAATTATATGGTTGTAACTGTTTACCCCTTCTCCTATTGCTAGCCATCATTGTTCCCTATTTC
>PVKY010005598.1:0-17157 GCA_004027775.1 Bradypus variegatus
GGGGGAAAAGTGTGAAATGACATATGCCAAAAAGCTGTTATCTTCCAGTTGCTGAAGTATCATGATTTTTTTCCATCTTCATATTATTATGCATTTTTCAAGTTTCCTACAAGTATGAATTACTGTTTTACTAGAAAAAATAAATGATTTGGGTGTTTGAAATTGTTATCAAGTTATTCAAAGTAGTATACTGCTTCATACACTTTTATGAACTGTACTTCTCTTTCATGAATCGTTGGCTCAGGTCATTTGAGGTCTTCATTCTTCCCTTATTAATATTAACATAATGGAAAGTAAGGATAGTAACCTTTTCTTATTCTTTCCTTAGTTTCTTGCCTGTTTTTTGATCTTGTCAATGGTGTTTTTAACTTACAGATTTAAATGATTTAAATCTAGTGAAATTTATTAATATTTTCCTTTGATATATATTTCTTGGCTTATGTGCCTTCTCCCTTCAATGAAGTGAAATGTGCTCTTTATTTGCATATATATTTTTTTAATTTTCATATTTTACTTTTAATTCTATTAACCTTATGGACACTCTATTGGTATATGATGTAAGATGAACATTTAACTTAAAAAAAACACTTTAGCCAATTTGTCTAACCTCATTAATCAAATAATTGCACCCTGCCACCCTTCCACTTCATCGTGGCTTGGATGTTTTCTGTTGCAGACTTCGCCACTTGCCTACCCAATATTTAAACTTTCTTACCAACAGAACCTTCATTTTGTTTAGGAAAGTATTGTCCCCAGCTAGTTTTATAAAATTGTTTTTCCAAGCCTCCTTTACAGTTAGGGGTGTCAGTGTGACTCAGTTCTAGTCAACTGTTCTAGTCAACGAGATATAAGTAGGTGTCTGCTGGCAATTTCTGGGGGAGCTGTGCTTCTAGATATAGACACTGCTCTTTCTTGCTTCTTCCTTCCCTTCCTTCTTCTTTGTATATATAATGTGGCTAAAGGCAAAGCAGCAATTTTGCAACCTCAAGAAGCAAGACACAAAAACTATGGTGGAAGAGGAAGGGAGAAAGAACCCTAGTCTTGAAACAACTACCCCATCCCTGAACTTCCCATCCTTGGCCATCCTTTTCCCTGTTTCATAGGAAAAAACAAGGCCTTCCAGTCGTGGTCAAACACCGAGCGTCAGCTTTCTGTTATATGCAGCCAAATCCAACTTATAGTAAGTTCTTATGACAAATGTCCATTTCCAAGCTATTTATCATGTTCAGCCTATGTGCTATTTTAATTATTCCACTACTGTAATAAGTTTTAATATTGGATGAGTCTAGTGTCCCCTCATTGCTTTCCTTCTTTCAAAATATCTTAGCTAACTCATACAGTTATTCTTCCTGATGAACCCTAAAATTACTTTATCAAGCCGGTCCATCATTTTATCTTTTCAATGCAACTGTATTAAACCCATAAACTAACTTGGGAAGAATTTGTATTTTGACAATATTTCTTCTGCATGCTATAGTATCCCATTTTTTCCAATCCTCTATATTTCTGAGTACACTTTGTAGCATTTGTACATAGAATTTCTGCACAATTCTTATTATGGTTACTGCTAAATATTTTATATTTTATTGCTATTGGGAATAGAATCTGTTTTTATTATATCTTATAACTGGTTATTTCTGGCACATAGAAAAATTATTGATTTTAAAATATTTATCTTGAGTCAACAACTGCTCATTTCCCTGAGAGTTGATACTTTTATGTTTTCTAGGTATAAAATTGCATCATCTGTAAATAATGATAATTGCACCTTCTCCTTTCCAATATTTATACCTCCTATCTCTGTTTATATGTTTTATTGCATTGAGCAGAATAATACTGAATAAAAATGGAAGTAATCATGGTTGTTTTGTTCTTGATTTTAGAGAAAATGTCTCTATTGTGTCCTCATGTGTATAATTTTAGTTGTTTTAAGATTAGTGTCCTTTGAAACGTTAATGAACATTCTCATATTCCTGGCTTTTAAAGAGTTTTTCAAAATTAATAATGAGTGTTGAATTTTATCCTGGGTCTTCCCTGCATTTGTTGAGATGACCTCTTGTTTTCTATTGACCTCCTTGCATGATATATTATATTATTGGGTTTCTTAAATACAAGACATCTTTGAAACTCTGGGATAATCATACTTGGTTTCAGCTTTGGTTTTATGAATAGCATTGTTGATTTTAGTTTACTCATTTTTAAAGGCTTTTTTTCACATCTAAATTCTTAAATTAGATTCATCTATAACTTTCTTTTTTGTCCTATCCTTGTTCAGTGTTGGCTTCAGGATTCTACTAGCTACAAAAAATAAAATAGGTAAGATAGATGGAATTAGATTGAGTCATGGACCTAATTCTTTACTCCCCTGTGGTAGAATCAGACATCCACATCCCTGTCCTGTCCTCATAGTGGGCAGAGTATGTGACCCGCCCCTTGACGTTAGGTTCAGTCACATGATTTACTTAGGCCATGGAATGTGGATGGATATGTTAAAAACAAAAGCTTGAAACATACCTGTGCATTGTGTTGCCTTCTTGCACTTCTGCCATGACCATGAGAAGTTTACTGGTTTAAAAGGTAAGAAATTCATGAGACACACCTGGACCCTACCTATAGGCTGGACCCAAGCCCAGCCAAGTCAACCTGAGATCAGTAAACCCCCAGGTGACCTGAAGACATGTAAGCAAAAATAATTATTATTGTTTTAAGCCATGGAGTTTGAAGGTCATTTGTTATGTAGCATTATTTTGGCAATAGCTGATTGATGCACTAAGTAACTTTGCACCTTTTTCCTGTGTTCTGGAACGATTTATCATAGCATGGCAATTAGTTTTACTCACAAACTTAAAGGAACTCACCAGTAAAACAAACTTTTAAATATCTGCCTAGTTTTGTGGCAGTTTTGAATTTGTTTGATTTTTCTCTGTTTCTTCCTTGTAATCTTTTAAAATGAAATAACACATAACAGATAGTTGAATATTTCTCTAAATCTTTCCATGGTCCTATCCTGTCTTCCTTATCCCAGAGATAACCACTTTCTAGACGTATATGATTTCCTCCATGTTTTTCAACATGTACTACATAAAATATACATCTATAAAAATATATAGTATTGTTTTACCTCTTTTAAAATTTTACACAAATGGTATCTTACTACAGGTATTGCCCTACAATATAAATGTCCTGGTTGATGAACTTTTACTGTTTCCCTTTTTTTCTGCAATTAAAACAATGATGCAATAAGCATATGTTTCCTTATGTACTCTGAGTACTTCTCTTTAAGCTGTAGATTTTGAAATTTTGTAAACTTCAACTCATAATCACAAATACATTGTACATCACAATGTAATACACATATACATATAATGGAAGACAAATTATTTGAAATAAATTTATCCTCATTATGAGTGATACAATATATTTCCCATTCTATTCCTTTTTTAAAATGTTGCTCTCAGCCCTCCAAATTTATTTCATGAATTCTTCACCAATCATGACTCCAGCTTGAAAAACAATGTTGTAAGGCATGTACCCGAGTGGAGGACTGCTTAGTCATTGGATGTGAGCATCTCCAGCTTTACTAGATATTCTATGTTGTTCTCCAAGGTGATCATAACTATTTTACTTCTACCAGCTGTGTACAAAATTTCCATTTCTCCATATTCCCAACAATTCTTGGTTTTGTTAGACTTTTAAATTTTGTCACACTAATGGATATCTGAAATGGTTTCTCATACTGTTTTAATTTGCATTGGCCTGTGCTAGTGAGATTAAACATGTTTTTCATGGGTTCATTTACAGTTCAGGTTTCTCTATCTCTGAAATTTTCTATTCATATACTTTGCCCATATTTTAATTAGTTGATTGTTTCTTCTTGATCCTTTGTAGGATTCATTATATATTCTAAATTCTATATTATTCTAAATTCTAAATTATTGGTTTTGTGTTGTGGCAAATATCTTCTCCCAGCATGTCTCATCTTTTTACTTTCTTTAGATATACAAAAGTTCTTAATCTTAATGGAATGCAAATGATCCATTCTTTCCTTTACAGTTTGTGGATTTTGGGTCTTATTTAGGAAATCTTTCCCTACCCTACATTCATAAAACTATTCTTCTAAATTTTCTTCCAAATGTTTTAAGATGTGCTTTTCACATTTAGATCTTTAACTCATCTTTCATTTGCATGTTAGATTTGTTTCGTCTTTTATTATCAGTCCATTCAGGGCAGCTGTTTTTGTTTGTTTTGTTTTTCAACAGGAGGAATTTCAAGTAGGGAATGGTTTCCCAAGTGATAAGGTTGCTGAGTGGGAGCCAAGTGGGGTTAGTATCGGTGGGAAGTCACCACCGCCCTGAGGCTGGAGGGTCACGGAGAAGGTCAGGGCTGCCCAGTCGAAGCTGCAATGATGTGGGCTGGTCCCGGGGACCCAGGGGCCAAGGTGGGGACGCAGCTGCTGCCTGGGGCAGAGAGGGAAGGAAAGGCACACTCTGCTTCTCCTATGGTCCCGCCCTCAGCGCCTCTATTTGGTGGAAACCCCACGTGATGACGGCTGACAGGAAGCCTGGGAAACAGCCAGCAGGGGCCAGCCTCATCCTGGGAGTCTAGTGAGGTGACAGGAGGGCACCCAGACTCAGGCACTCTGCGTAGAGACCAGGTGGGTCCCGGCCGGATCACCGAGAGCCTCAAATGCCCGGTTCAGGGCTTGGCCTGTGAGCAATGGGCAGCCATAGAAGGTTCTGGAGGCGGGGAGCAAACCTGCTGATGCTCAGAGCAGCTCCCCTTCCAGCCAATTTGTGCATTGACCCTGGAGCAATGGGGACCTGGGGGCACCCACAGAGATCCATGAGGGTGGCTTTTTTTTTTTAACTTATACTTTGAGTCAATTTTGGTGATTTACATTGTCCCAGAAAACCATCTATTTTATGGAGATTTTCACATACAATAACAGAGCTCCTCTGAATAATCCCTTATGATATCATTTTGAAAAAATCACTTCTGTAGCTGTTGTCATCTCCTTTATGATTGGCAACTTGATTTATTAGTATTAGTATTCAAGGTTTGCCTATTTTATTGATTTTACAAAGATCCCATCTACTTGTTTCCATGTAGTTGTGATTTTTGGTTTGTTTACAATTTTCCATTAACCTCTAGTTTTATTAATTGTGTTCAGCTTTTTTAATGTATTGAGATTATTTTTCTGGCCTGAAATGTGAACAATTTTTATAAATGCTTTATTTTAGATGAAAGTATATTTTATTTTGTCAAGGTATAAAATGAAATTTCTCCATGGGTTGCCCTATTTTTTTACCTAATTTAAAAATTAGATCAATATTTTACTTTTTGTCTACTTGATATATTAAAGAATGAAAGAGAGCTCTTAAAATCTCCCACCACAATTGTGTTTCTGTCATTCCTTATGTTTCTAATAGTTTTTGCTTTATATATATTTGATGTTATATTAGCAAACACATAAAAGTTAATGTCTGTTTTGTCTTCATTGTGGATTGTACCTTTGATCAATATAAGATGAATCAATATTACCACTCTTGCTTTCTTTTCACTTGTGTTTGCTTGATAAGTCTCCGTCCATTATTTCTTCCTTTTATGTGTTAGTTTTTCTTGGTGTTTCTCTCCTATGTAGCAAATAGTTGGATTTCTTTTTTCAATTTGAGGATTAAAATTTTAAAAGATGTCAGATCTCCTTAAATTAACATATACATTTAGTAAGATCAGAATAAATATGCCAATGGGATTTCTAAATCTAGACCAGCCAATTATAAAGCTTATATGGAAGAAGTAAATGCACAGGAATAGCCAGAAAAATTCTGAAAAAGATGAATAATGAAGCAGCACTAACTCAAACATATATTACAACAAATTATTAAACTTCAGTAATTAAAACTCTGGGGTCATAGTGCAAGTGTAGAAAGACTAGCAAATTGATCAAGAATAGTCCAGAAATTTATCCAGTAAAGAAATGAGAGTTTAACACATGATAAAGGTAACATTTCTAATCAAAAGAGAAAAGGCAGATTATTTAATAAATGGTATTTAGATCACTGTGACACAATCTGCAAAAAATTAAGTTGGATCCCTACCACATTCCTTACATCAAAATAGATTTCATGCATTGCAAACATTTAAATATAAAATATAAAGCAATAAAAATGTTATAAAATGGAGATTACAAAAATAATCTTGGCATGAAAGAGTGTTTTCTAAATAAGACACAAAACCCGGTAGCCATAAAAGAAAAGATTGACAAATTCAAGTGAAGAAAAAAGAATGAGAAGAATATAACACCCTAGGAAAAGTACTTGCAACACAGCTGATCAATAAACAACTAATTACTTTAATATATAAAGGATATCCTCAAATAGGATTTTTTTAATAACAGTGACTCAGCAGAAGAACTAAGGACAAAGGACTTGAAGAGACAGTTCCCTTAATTAAAAAACAAATGGCTCTTAAACAAATAAAAAGATATTCAGCCTTACTCATAATCACATAAATTAAAATCTATAAAAAAATACCCTTTTCCATCTATCAGCTTGACAAAGATCAAAAAGGTTGTTAATACCCATTGTTGACTTGGGTGTGAGAAAACATGTAAATGCATAAAACATCTATGGGGGGTAATTGGGCAAAATCTTTCCATGTTAAAAATGCACATACCCTTTAACCCAGCAATTCCACTTTGAGAAATTTATTCTACAGAGATGTTAGCCAAATTTCACCTTAAATTCGTTCACCAATTACTGATTGAGGACCTACTGTGAGCTGGACACTGTAATAGGCACAAAGTTCATCCAAAGATGAGTGAGACACAGCCCAGTCCTGAAGTCACAATATCTCATAATTTGAATTGAAGCTGAATTTAAGTTCTTTGTTCTATAGGTAAGAGCAGTGTGGTGGGGAGGGGTGCGGATCTCTTCCAGTTGGTAGCTGAGCAGGAACGTGAACAAAAGTCTGCCTGGCCAGGATGGCTTCAGCATTTCCACCCAAGTGGCGCTCAAGCAGAAGGAAATAGAAAATACCCCCAGGAGATCTGGGGGCACAGTCTAGAGTGGCCCATTGTTTCCAAAAGGTCATGTAAATTTTGCATTCTGTGTCATCTATTTCTCTATCCACACACATACACACATAACACGCAAATGTTTTAAAAAGTATTTCACTACTTATCAATTAAATTACAATTTTCACCCCCAATTTTTGATTATAAAAGATTCACAAGGAAAAAGCTCCATATTATCTGTGGCTTTCCCCCAACAGTTCCCAAAAATATTCCCAAAGGGAGAAACACCCAGCTAAGCCAAACTGCCTCTTGAATCTGTGGCTAAGAGGACACATTTGGGTAGAGATGGAGGTCCTAATGGCTAAGGGCAGTGGGGGACAGCAGTTAAGGGTAAGAGCACTGTGATGAGATGATGTGGATTTGAATCCCAGTTCCACCTAGTACCAGGTGTGAAACCTGGGGCAAAAACCTTAATCCGTCTGACCCTCAGTTTCTTTCATCTGTAAAACGGGGATCATAGCACTCACCTCCAGATTAAACACTTTCATATGTGTAAAGCTCTTAGTAAGAGCCTAGCATGTAGACTGGGTGCTAATACTCATTAGACAGTACCATTCGGCCCTGCCATATGGCCCGTCCGCAGTTGCAGGTTGTGAACAGAGGGTGTTGCCCTGTTTCATCAGAAGCCCAGATTTCTGAAGGGAAGACACCCACCCCTGCAAAGGAAGCACTGATCCCACAGACTCTCTTGGCACAGAAGATGCAAAGACTCTGGGTTGGATCCAGTTGACTGCCTGCCTAGGGATGGGCTGCCCCTCTGTTCATATGCACATGCCCTGACTGGGGGGATGAAGGGAGGTATGGTATAGCATGGTGGCTGAGGACTCCAGTCTGGAAACGCAGCCTTTAAAGCTCAGCTCAAGCCTACCTCCTCCAGGAAGCCCTCCTGGAGTGTCACAGTCCCTGGGTGCCCCTTTATCACGGTGCTAATCAATTCATGTGGTCATTATTTGGATCTGTGTCTGTCTCCCCTAATAGAACAAACTCACTATTCGCCTTCTCCTCTTTCACCTACAAGTGTCTATTCAGCTTTTACTTTGAGCCAAGTTCTATGCTGGGGACACCTCATAACTAAACATAAGCCTGTAGTCTAGCATGCAGCAGCAACTGGTTTGGTGTGATTTGCCACATGAACTAGCCAACTGACACTGAGAGGTGACAAGGGGTGCCTCAGGCTGCCTTCCCCGTGCATTGACGGAGGTTGGCTCCTGTTTGGTGTTGGGAAGAGACTGGGGGTAGGACTCGGGGGGAAGGTAGGTGTGGCCCACAGCTCAGAGCTGCCCTATAACAAGGCCAGGATTTCCTCTGGCTCTGGCCCTGGCAGACCCAGCCTGACCAGGGGAGTCAGAGGGAGCTGTGAGGGGCTGGTCCAGGCCCAGGTGTGGTCTGGGTTCCAGGGTTGTCTCTGACTTCCAATGAGAAGAAAGATGGGAGTCAAGGAATACTCCCTCTGGAGAAAGCCCAGGGACATGGATACAGGAAGGAAAAGTGGACAGTAGAGAGGCTGGGTGGGAGTTGGCAGGGCGTGGGCAGCTGGGAAAAGAAACTGTGGGAGAAGACACCATCTGATGGAGGGGGTGTACGCACACGGCTCAGAAAGGGGTGGAGCCCTAGGACAGCAGCCCCCTCCTGGGTCAGGGCCCTGCTCTAGCAGGACTAAGACAATGATCCTCAAACCAGAATCACTCCCAGAGCTTGTTAAAACACAGTGTGGGGTCTCACCCCGGAATTTCCCATCTGGTAGGTTTGCATTGCTGACAGGTTCCATTGCAAGCAGAGCTGGTTTGAGAACTCCTGACCTAGGGGTTAAATGCAGGGATTTGGCATCACAGAGCCCCAAGCTCAAATCTGACCCATCACCTATGTCTGTGACCCTGGGCAAATCACATAATATCTCTGAGCCTCCACTTTCTCATCAATAAATGGGTTGATTACCATCTCCCTTTCCAGGTTTGCTCTGGGAGTAAGTGAAAGGAGGTCTGTAGTGTGCCTGGCATTTAGGGAGCCCTCAAAAACCAAGTGGCTATTGTCAGCCTCTGGTGACTCGGGCATCTTTGGGGAGGTTTGAGTTCAGGCTCGGCTGGCCAGAACCAGCTTTGCCTTGGGGGTGACAGAAGGGGAGACACTGGCCTGGTCCCGTGGAGTGGGGGGCTGACAGAATGGCTGTCTGTGCCTCGTGCTCCATCTCCACCCCAAACCCCTGCAGTCAGGTGAGGCGATCTGGAAGTCTCTCTGGTTCGTGCCAATCTGGCTAGAGAGACACAAACCAGACACACGGGTCACCGTGACACGGGGTCCTGAGCCGAGGGCGGCTGCTCCCATTGTGGGGGCAGGGTCTGAGCCCCGGGAGCCGGGCCGTGCAGCCAGGCAGACCTGGGATTGAGTCCCAGCTCTACCACTCACTAGCCAGCGGCCTTGGGCAAGAGTGGAAATGTCTCTGAGCCTCACTCTCCTTATATATAAACAGCGATAACAAGAGCTGTTCTGTCAGCAAGTTGTGGGGATTCGCGGAGGCCATGTTCACAGGGCCTCTGTCAGGGCGTGGCCGTGAAGGGGGCTCGGGGGAATCAGTGTCTGGCGCAACGCAGGTGCTCCAGCAGTGTTTGTCAAAGAGTAAGAGGGAGCGGTCGGTGGCCTCTTTCTCAACCCCTTCATTTCACCCTCCTCCCCACATAGGCCCAAGGTCGCATGCTGAGCACACTGTTGACGTCCCCCCTCCCTGTCCCCTAGTGTCCACTCCCGACAGCTAGCTCCTGCCTCGCACCTTAACCAATGACTGAGGGGGGTGGGGAGTCAGGGGACGCTCCAGTGACCTTGCCCCTGATGGGGACAACAGGTGTGAGCTACACTGGCTGTTAACCCACTGTCAGCCCCAGGAGGTGCTGCTGGACCCAGAGTGTGTGTGTGCATGTTGGGGGACAGCCACTGCCATCCCCACCCCTTTCTCCGTCTGCCTCGGCTCTCCCCAGCTGGGTAGTGGATGCTGCAGGAGCGGGCTGCTGGCTGCCCTCATTAATATTTATGACAGGGAGAGGAAGTTGCATAAATCTTCCCTGATACTTAATTAAACCAAACTTCTTTTGATTTCCCCTCTTTCTGCCTCACTGAGTGTGGCCAGCATGCCTATTAGATGTTAATCCTCCCAGAGTGGTCCAGAGCTGGACAGAATCAACCAGATTCTCCACACACTCTGGATGCACCAGCCATCAGCAGGGAGCTTGGGGGAGCCGGTGACCCCTATACACCCTCGGAAGACTCTGAGGGCATGACTGCAGTCCTGGGGAGCTACTGGGGAGCAGCAGGGATCTAGGAAGACACTGGCTGTACCCATCAACACACATCTCTTGTAGACCTGAATGATGGAGGTTTTGAAGAGCAGCTGAAAGGTGGGGAGAAGCTGCTGTTCAGACAGGGAAGATGATGGTAATCCCAAAGCTTCTGAGGAGTAGCTGAATTCCATAGAGAAGCTGACTCAGCTGCATCTCCTTTCACCCCTTCCCCAGTTTACCACATGGGCCCCTCAGCCTGAGGACAGCTATGTGAACCTGGTCAGAGCTCGGCATCTCCCTGCGCTCCAGGAGCTGGTTAGCACTCGGCTGACATATCTTTGATATGGAATCATATACAGGAAGCAGCTTGACCCCTGAAGACCCCTCTTAGCGTGGGATTGACACCAAGCATTGACTTTGCTTCAGGCTTATCCACAAATCTCAGCCAATTTTATTAAAAAGCCGCGTGTGGTGTGGAACATGCCAGGGAGACAACTTTATTTATAGATCTTGATCGGCAGAGAGGAGCCCACGCTTGCTTCCATCGGAGCCCCGGCCTGCCTTGCTCCACCTCAGGTGGGAGGGGGTGATTGACAGGTGCAGCTCCTCACCGCCCCCCTCCCTGCTCCGCTGCACACAGAGGCACAGAGACACATGGGCATCAGCCTGAGACAGACGCATATGCAGGCGCGTGAGCAACCAGACACATGCCCACCAAGTCCCAGGTGGGCACACTCATGCACAAACACACAGACACGTGGAGTCATCACTACAGACACTTGCCCACGGCCATGCACTGATTTGCACGCACACCAAGACATGGACACACGTGGCCATACACTGACCTTGTAGACAAGGCAGTGTCTCACCTGATTGGCCTCTCATCCTAGCCCCTAACTCAGAGGAGATGCAGTGATGGGCGGAAGGGGATGGTGAAAGAGATAACACATGTGGACTATGAGAGCATAAACCTAGAGATACACAGACAGAGACATTGGTGCCCCGCAACCCTGCAAACAGTATGGAGTCCTGTAACTAGTATAATAATAATTAATAATGCCTGCAAAGCTGGTTTAAATCCAGCTGGCTTTTATGGAGTATTTACTCTGAGCTGGGCACTCTGCTAGACATCACACCCAAACTGTATCACTTTTACTGGAAAAAGCACAGATGCTTTGTTTAAGGAGGGAACTGAGAGACATTAGGTGAAATACATGGGACGCAGCTAATGAGAGGCTGAGAGGACATTCAACCCAGGGCCACCTGGCAGAGCCTGAGCCCATCCTCGACCACTCACCCACTCTGCCCACCACATGTTGTGGGGTGTACACGGTGAGGCTGACACCCACCACCACTCTGGAGGGCTCCCTGTAGGCCCCAAGTGCTGGACGGGCGTCCCTCGTCCTTCCCAATCTGCAGTCTCATCGACAGGGTTTGTAACTGACCCTACACAAGACAAGACCCAGACCTGCCTAACCTATTAGCCAGGAAGAGAAGGGCAAGGGACACCCCTCTGCCATCGCCCCGTCAAGACCAGCTAATAGCAGATGACTTTGGGTGTCCTCATTGTTAATTTCAGGCTGCTCCGTGGTCATTAATGTGGATGAAATCTAGACGGAAGCAGATGACCTGTCTGCAGGGTTGTCAGACAGGGTTGCTCTCTGGCTGTGGCAAGGTCAGACTGAAGCTGTTTCAGCTCCAGCAGCCTCTCTCCGTGGAGACAGCAGCTTCTGAAGGCACTCGTGGATTCCTGCCAAGCGTATGTGTTCAAGAAAGACGGACTTTAACCAAAATTCCTCTGGCTCCTTATGCAGAGCCCTGGGCATGACTCAATGAATCATAAGCTGGTGCTAAACCTGAGATGCTCTGCACGATGGGAGGATATTGTGGGGCTGAACTTATCTCCCCAGACAGCGTAACTGCCGAGGGAGCCACGCAGGGGCTGCAGGGCCACAGGTCAGGGGTGGCGGGGAGACGCCGGGCCCAGCGGGACTGAAAAGAAGTTACCTCTGAGCTTCAAACTGCAAAGCCTCAGGGAACCTCAAACTCTTCATTTTAACCCTGGTAATGCCTAAGCCAGGTTGCCATTGCAGGGTTAAAAAAGGTGATGAGTGTGTCACTGCCTGGCACATAGAGGGTACTGAGCACTGTGCATCCCTCCTCCCTCCTCCCAAAAGACAGGGACCTTCCCCTACCCCAGAGCCAACTGGAGGGTCTGGACCTCCTTCCAGGCGACCCTGAAGCCCCAGGAGCTCCAGCAGCCAGGTGAGTCTGAGGAGTGAGCATTAGGGCAACAGGGGTACTCAGGTCAGGTGGTAGCAAGGGGAGGGGTAGGGACTGGGCCCAGACCCTAGAGGAAGGGTCAAGAAGGACATGGAGCCTGGGCCCCACCCAGACAGTTCTCCAGATCCAGCAGGAAGGAGCAAATGTTGGCAGGTACCTAGTAATTAGTACAGGGCACAGGAGGAAGGCCAGATGAGAGGGCTCCAGGGGCAGGGCTCACCCAGTGGGGCAGGGCCCATCAGGGGCAGGGCTTTTTCCACCCTGTGGGTGACACAGAGAAGACCGACCTGGCCACAAAAGGCAAGGCTGCTGGAGGACACATCAGGGAAGGCTCTGAGGCAGAAAGGAGTGAAACGGTTTGCCTCACCCCATATCTAAGGCACAGGGTCAGCATTCAGTGACAATGGGCCACTGGCAAAGGTGGAGTTTTGAGCATGACTGGGAGGAGTGGCTAAGAGCTTGGGGTTTATGTATATGCACCTGCCTTAGAGTCCCAGCTCTGTCACTTCCCAACCTGGCTGATCTTGGAAATGCTTTTATGGTCACTGTGTAAAATGTTCTAATATTACCTCCTGCCTCACAGATTCTTGTGGATAAAATGATAGGGTAGATTTGAGAGCACCTAAAATGGAATAGTAACTCTGTCCATTTACAAAATAAAACAAAAAGACCTTCTAGAAGTGCCTACAGTCTCCTACCATCCCAAGTCTGACACATAATGAAAGGTAGATTGCAACAGTGCTTGGAACCAGGGCTCCCATTCAAGGATCTCCAGCCTTTGGGAAGGGTTTTCCGTAGCCAGTGCAAGGAGAAAGGCCTGAGAAGTGCAGGAGGAGAGAGAAGGAAAAAATGGCAGGGGTTCTCCTTCACCCATCTGTCCTCCCGGCTGCCCCTGCCTCATGATTTCGGGGTCTTCCCTGACCAGAGAGAGGGAAGCTACCCCTGCTGACTTTCTAGGGCAACCAGAGCTGCTTCTAGGACCCCTCATACTCACACCCCCCACTTAAATCTCCCTAAACTACAGTTGCCAGCAGTAAAGAGCTGCTGGGGGCCGTGCACCTGGAGGTGACCGGGGCTTGAGAAAACTGAACCAAACAGAACAGGAGAGGAGAGGTGCATTCTGAGGACTGTAGTTTTTCATTAATTATTTCCCGAAAGGAAACAATTCCTCATGACCTGGCAGCTCCACCAGGAGCTTCCTCTTCAAGTTACAAAATCCACACTATATAATCGAATTAAGTAAGAAAAGCCCATCAGAATGATGGCTAGGGTCTGATCACAGCTAACAACTTTCCTGCCAGAGATTTGAGGAGAGCAAGGAGAAACTTCCAGCTTGTTCACTGGCAGACAGTAAAGATAGTGAACGGGGAGGGGACGGGAGCAGCCTTGGGTTTATAAAAAGATTCTGTATTGTGTAATGTGGAAACTGCATAAAGAGTGCAAACTTTTAGAGACAGTTTATCATGGAAAGCAAAAGTAGATTTTAGAAAGCATTTACTTTGCTCTGTCAGTAAAGTCAGGAAACCATGAACATATGATGACAGATGATAAGACCAAAGATTGAGCTGAAAGGAAATCTGGTAATGAGTTTAGCAGGAATTAAGGTAGAGTTGCATCAGATCTAACAATATTGTAAAAGGAAATAAAATTTAATCACAAAATTAAAATTGACATTAGAAGCAGTAATGAGAAAAATCAAACCGCAGAAAACAATCGGTGTTGTGGAGGAAAACTTGAGAAGTGCTGGTGAAAGCCAGGGAAAGGAAACAGATTTAAAAAAAAAATGATTGGACATTGATTCTTCAGTTGTACCAAATGCGCCACCCTAATGCAGAATGTTAATATTAAGGCAAATTGGGGAGGAGGGGTATATGGGAACTCTGTACTTCCTGTGCAATTTTTCTATAAACCTACAACTGTTTTAAAAAATAAAGTTTATAAAAAACAAAACAACAGTGATTGATAAAAATGACAGAGATGAGAGACCTAAATCATTAGTAATCAGTAATTAAATAATAGGTATTCCTGAATTAACTGATATTCCTGAATAAGAGAGAAGAATATGGACCAGAAGCAATAAAAAAAGCTGCAATGGAAGACCCTTTCAAAGATGAAGAAATTAATAAACCCACTGATTAAAATGTCCAAATTAGTTATTAGAAACATATATGAGGACATATTCTGTTGACTTTTAAAAAAAATTGCAGAATAAAATCCCACAGGAATATAGACAGACAAAAAAAGTTTGCCTCAGAAGAACCAAAATTAACTTGCTCAGATTGGTTTAAGGTCTGCTCTCTCTAAGACCTGGTGGAATTAGATTGAAGCTCTGAGAATATCATTCTGGATGCAACTTGAGAATGGATTGTGGGGATAGAAGACTGGAGGTCAGTGCAATTAGGAGGCTGTTGCAACAAAACAGGCAAGAGATGATAGTGGCAGAGGGAGATAAACAGCCCCAAGACATATATACTCATTTGATTTCTGATTACCACCAAAAAAATTTGCCAACTACGCAATAAAAAAACAAGTGAATATAGAAATCCTCTGGAAAAGAATGGAGTAGTAATCAAATAACAATAACATAAAAATACAAGATTCTGGGAATTCATTTGATAAGAATGTATGGAATTTACCTAAGGAAATACTCTTCAGAAGAACATAAAATAAAACTTGAATAATGGAGAGACTCCATATTTCCAAAGAAAATGACTCAATATTATAAAGCCATTCATCTATCTAAACTAATTTTTAGGAAATTTCAATCAAAATTAAAATTGGACAGTTCTAGAATCTTACCCATTCATTTGTACAATGTTTATTAAGTGCCCATTTTGTGCCAGGCAGTGTTCTATGCCCTTGTTAGATACATCACTGAAAAATACAGAGCAAAAAATCCCTGCCTTCATGGAGCTTAAATTTTGGTGGGAGAGGGGCCCTAGAAAGAAATGAGCCGGAGAGACATCAGGTAGTATTCAGAGAATGGAGGCATAAAATGGAAATTATGAGGGGTTACTGGTGATGACAAAGTCTTGAGTATGGCTATGGGAGGAGAGTGGATGAGGCAGAGTGGAGGAGAATATTGGAGGAGAGAAATTTGGGCACTGAGAGCCCAGGAGGTTGGAAGGATCATCTTGAAGTACCCTGAAATTGCTGAGAATAAGCTTGAGGGAGCAACAGTAATCCAGGAGCTAAAGAAGTCAATGAGAAACGAGATTGCAGCAACAATGAGGGGCAGAGGATGGATTAGTGTGATGACTTTAGATTCAAAGCTAGTGGTTTTTCAGAGATTAGAGAGTGATCTATGCCCATTGCAAGGTGACTCAGCAGAAACACTTATGAAGAGGTTTTCTTTCCCACACCTTGAATCTAGGTTGGCCTCTTGACTTGGTTTGGCCAAGAGAATGCAGCAGAAACGATGGTGTGCCAGTTGCTCAAGAGGACTTGCAGCTTCCCCCCTCTCTCTGAATAAACATAGGCTAGCCTGCTGGGGATGACAGCCTGTTTGTTGAGGCCAAGCCCAGGTGTCCCAGCTGAGGTCATCCATATCAGCCTCCAGCCAGCCAGCCCTGAATCATGTGAGCGCACCCAGATCAACAGAGCTGTCTCCTTGACCCACAGCTGACAACAAACACGTGAGTGAGTCTAGAAGAAGTGTCCACTCATGAACCAAATAAATACTTATTGTTGTAAATATTTTAGTCTTCTATTGCTGCATACCAAATTACCACAAACTTAGGAGCTTAAAACACCTATCTACCAACTCACAGTTCTGTAGTCTAGGTATCTGGGTGGGCTCAGTTGGACTCTGCAATTTTTGGTTAAATATTTAGTTGGTGTTTATCTTCCCTGCTGAGCCAAGAAGTGCACTAGGACTATATTTCCTTCCTTATGCAACTTAGATTTTTATGTCATTCTCACTATCCAAAAGATTTATAAGGCTCCTTTGAATACTCTTTTCTACATGGTCAAACACATGGGGTATTCTACCAGGCCTTTGTGTGTGTGTGCATGTGTGCATTTTCCTGGGGCCAGCCCTCTCAAAGCTGTCAGCCCAGCAGCCCTCAGGGCTTGCTATGCAGCTGTGGTCCTTTTCCTCTTTCTTCTGTTGGGTCTTTTGTTTCTTGCATGTTGAGGCTTCCTCTTTTCTTGTTTGCTCCCTCTTTCTGATGGATTCCATCCTTTGATAGCTTTCTGAAAATGGTGTATGGGAGGAACATTTTTTTGAGACTTCAGTTTTGTGAATGTTTTATTCCTCCCTCATGATTGTTCACATTTTGGCTACATACAGAATTTTTCCAACTGTGATAATATTTACTCCATTATCTTCTGGCTTCCACTGTTATGTTGAGAAGTTTGATGTCATTCTTTCTATGTAGGCAGTTTCTTTCCCTCTTTGGGAACTTTTGGGATCATCTTTATATGCCTAAAGCTCTTGAATTTCATGATGCTGGGCCTTATGGTGGGGCTTTTTAATTCATGGTTCTGGATACTCAGTGGACCTTTCAATCTGGAAACTTACGTCTTTTA